>CP092097.1:4352500-4487500 GCA_029203775.1 Neoneuromus ignobilis
GAGGTAAAGCAATTACAAGAAATAGAAATTCAAGAGTGCCTAGTCCAACTGCGAAGAATTTCTCTCAGTCTCCACACTTAGATCACGAACGTAGGGGAGGAAGTAATTCAGGATATTATAGAGAATCAGATTTTGACTTAAATGATGAAGCTAGTTCAACAACAAGCGAAAGATATGAAAGAGATGTGACTGTTTTGAATCATTGTTTTGATGATATTGAAAAATTTATAGCTAGACTACAACATGTAGCCGCTGCTTCAAAAGAACTTGATAAACGACGCAGGTGATACTTTTAATCACAGATATATATATATATATATATATATATATATATATATATATATATATATATATATACATGAAATTATGATTTTTCAGAAGCAGAAAGTCTAAGAAACGTGACGTTGGAGATGGTATATTAACATTACGAACAAGACCACCGCCAGAACATGACTTTATCGATATCTTTCAGAAATTTAAATTGTCGTTCAACCTTTTGGCAAAACTGAAAGCGCATATTCACGATCCGAATGCTCCTGAACTTGTTCACTTTCTGTTTACTCCTTTAGCATTAATCGTAGAAGCATCGCATGAAAAATATTATAATCCCAATTTACCATCCAAAGTAGTGTCTCCGCTTTTAACACGTCAAGCTGTTAATTTGTTAATCAATTGTGTGACGAGCAAAGAAACCGAATTGTGGCATTCGCTTGGAAACGCTTGGCTTGTACCTAGGGATCAATGGAAAGAGAACGTCGCTTCTTACCATCCGGTGTTTATGGACGGTTGGTCGCCAGATTTTCCAGTTAACGACGAACAGGAACATTCATCACCATATTCCGGTAAAGAGAATCAAGAATCAGTTGGAGATAATAATTACAACAGTGATTATTTTGGATATGAACAACCAGGTAGTGAGTTGGGACGTTATATGTACAACAACAGGAACAATGAAAGTCCTGTGCACAAGAACGAGCCAGCAATCGAACACGAATTACACATAGGAATTCAAGATATTAGCGCTAGGAGTGATATATCGTTGGATTCGATTGAACATCGTATGGGCGGCGAAGAACGAAACGAAGATCAGTCACAAGAGAATTGGCTAGAAGATTTGCAAGCTAGAGGAGCTAATGTCGTTCAAGTCACTTATCCACGAACAGCTAATAACGATAAAGAATTAACAGTCAGTCGAGGAGAATATTTAGAGGTGCTTTTAATCACGTTTTTCTTTTTTTAGATATTTTTTGAATAATAACGTTTTTAATTTGCTTATTTACACAGATATTAGACGATAGTAGAAAATGGTGGAAAGCCCGTAACATTTATGGAAAAATTGGTCACGTACCCCATACAATAGTTACATCACATATTTTTACTAATAACGGTAGTAATAATGATCCAAATGAAATATTCAATAATCCATTATACGCACGAAATACAAAACGCACTCCCAGACAGGTAAGAATAAATATCTATTAATTATTTATTTCGTTGTTTATTTGATACAATAATAATAAGAATAATAACGTCGCTTAAAACTGAAAATCTAGTGGTAAGTGTTTCATTAAGAAACGATCTTTATCAATTATTGTTTCCTTTTTTATTTGAGTTTAAAATTCTTCAGTAAGAAAGACAGTGATTCGAAAATATTAGAATGAAGAACATTTTAAGCCTAAACTCTTTATGAAACATGGAATTATCGATGTTTGTAATTTAGTTTTTAGTCCATGATCACTTTGTGCAAGAAAGAAGTTATTACGTTTCTCTAATGGTTTTCGCTTAAAATTGTAAAAACTCTTACTATCAGAATCATCTCAACACTATCAAAGTGTTCTATAATTACTGCTTAATTTAAGTGTTTAGACAAAAAAATTCTTTTTTTTTAATTATTTTGTTATCGTAAAAAGAAACATTTAAAACAACAATATATTATATAGTAAAACAATACTTTGAAAAATAATTTGAAAAATAATTAAAAAGAACATTTCGAAATTATTCATTTCAGGAACCTATCAGTGGATCTGGTCCAAGTAATAATTCGCGTGAACCGCCACCTCCTTTAATGCCAGCAGATAGAGTACGTAAAGAACATCTCGGTAAGAAAGGCGAATTCCGTTATTTCTAAAATTTGACACGTGACAACTCAAAAGCACCGTGGGAACATTTTGTTTTTTTGTGTGTGTGTGCTGTAATGAAATATGCTTACGGGACTTTGCACTGTGTCTCTGTTTCAAAAATTAATTGTTCGTATATTTATATGTACCATTCATTCATTAGTGGTATAAACATAAGCTTAGTCAGTGAAGAATTCGTTTTTAAATGCTATTTATCATCACATACACACGTGGATATGTGTGTGTACTTATATACATTTTTGAATTTATTTTTACTGATGCAGTTATTTTTAATTATAATATGAATTTGAAAATTTATTATTCATATATTATATTTAATTGATTAATATATATATATATATATATATATATATATATATATATATATATATATATATATCATTAATTCAATATTCACATCGAAAATGGAATTCATATAATATCAATTTAATAATAACACAGTTTTATTTACAATATAACATATTAATTACTTTATATTCGAAACTGTTATGTGTTATTTCTATAATTTATTATACCAAAAATATCTAAAATGAATGTTAATTTTTATGGTGTTAGTTTATATCACATTTACCCAAAAATATTTTTAGATTTATTCGTAAATTTATATAAATAAAAGAAAAAATTCTAAATAGTGTGTATCACTTATATAAGAAATTTTTATTTTTTTATTAGAATCTCTTTTTATAATAAATTAAAATTTATCCAAAAATATCTATTGATATTCATAAAATTTTATACAGTATTAATTTGTTTATTGTGCACTTACTAGAATTTTTTTATTGTATGAATAATAGAAAAAATATTTAAATTGTAAATATTTAAGAAACAACATTATATAAATGCATATATATATATATATATATATATATATATATATATATATATATATATATATATACATACACAATATATATGTTTATGATAAACACAACTCTTAAATTCTTTAATGGTAAAGTACACAATAACAATATTCTAAAAATGTAATACTGTATAGTTTTTACAACTGATCAATTTAGAATAACATTGATAATGCATTTAAAATCTTTCTAACGAAATGAATGTATTTATTTTTTTCAAATAAACGTAAATAAGCAATACTGGTTTTAAGATAATTATTTTTGTGTAAATACAAAATTGTATATTGTATATTAAAATTAAATTAGAACGTGCCAAATCAGTAATATCAAGGCATAATTATATTATCATCTATATCTATCTATTTATATATATATATATATATATATATATATATATATATATATATATATCAATAAAAATATATTTTTCAGAAACGTTTATTCTATCAAATATTAATAATGTAAAGTACATGTGAATTGTTATATATACATATACGAGTGTCATTTGATAAGTATGCTAAAAAAGTGAGAAAATCTAAATTGAAAAATTTAATTAAATTAAACAATAAATAAATTTACCATACTTATCAAACGACCATCGTATATATATTTATATATATATATATGTGTGTGTGTGTGTGTGTGTGTGAGTGTGTGTGTGTGTGAAAGAGAGAGTGTGTGTGTATGCGTATAAACTGATTATAACTTGTTAAAAACTAAAATATTAATATAAAATAGTAACAATGTAACCAACTGAATTCTCCTAATTAATTTTATAAATTCAAATAATATAATGATATATGAACTATGAATTAAATTGAATTAACCAGCAGAATTGACGAGTACATATTTAATGAACGTTTCTGAAATACAAAATTAAATTTTTAAATCAATAATAATGTTATATTGATTTCAATCTAGTGAGCAAAATGAACATTTCAATTATATATAATATCCTTTTGTCAATGTAAGACTTGTAAAGCTGTATATGTTTTTTTATATGTTTATACCTTATATATAAATTAATGTACTTGCTTAAAATAAATGTTTTCTATGTATAGGTTTATGAAATCGTTTCAATTTTTCTACTTGCATTTGTGTATGTTTTTCTGTCCGCTATAAAAATGTCTGTTTAACATATTGCTTTTATACTTTATATAGGTTGGCCTAAATGAAACTGAAGGGTTTAGATATACATTTTGACTTGCTTACTATCATTTATTATTTTTTACTATCCTTCAGTCTCATTTGAGCCACCCTATATGTAAGCGTTCTTGTTTTGAAATATATATAATTTTTATTAAAAATTTCTTAGTAAACTTGTTCAAATATTTATCAATGTTTAATCTTAAATATAATTAGTGAGTAATTATAAAAAAATATATGAATTACGGCACAAAGCAACAAATTACAAACATTATATTTTTAGAAATCGTATTTAAAAAATCTTAAAAAAATATAATTTGAGTATTTTGCGAGTACATTGATAGACATTTATAATATTGTCATTTTTTTCTTTAATTTTTCATGATTTATGTAATCAACTTAATTAAAAATTATACATTGGCCTTTTTGTTTTAAAATTTAGAAATGTTTTGTATTTAACGAATATGAATGCATATAATAATCATATTTTTTTAAAAAACAATAGTTTTTCATAACAATACAAGGACGTGTAAATAAATATTTTTCAGCAAAAATCACAGCTTCTAAACTATCACTTTATGAATTTTTTATTCGTTTTTTAATTTTATGTGTATGTATATATATATATATATATATATATATATATATATATATATATATATATATTAATGTATATAAATACATACATACACGTACAAACACACACACACACACACACATATATATATATATGAGTGTGTGTGTTATGTGTAATGTGTATTTTTATGCCTGGAATAAAGTCTCTCCTAAATACGGAAACATCTCATTCATTTTCTTCAATTTATTTTTCCTATCACATTCCTATGAAATCTATTTTACATCTCCTTTAACTACATTATCCGGAAATAACCCTCTACTTAGACAAGAAAAATTTAAAAACACATACAATGTTGATTCATTAACTTTCTTTCACTTAATTCGTGTGTTTTTTCTATACTTAGTTTTAATCACAGCACTGAATTATAAGGATTTATGATGATCATCGAAATACACATCAGAGAATAAAATGAATAATAAGCGATAGTAATAAACATTTAACTTATAATGTTTATTCGGGTATGGTCTTTATGACAGGTTTCTAGAAAAGAGTAAATTTACTAACTGATATTCACTGATTAATATTAAGTATTCGTTCTGATATTACAGATGACACAAAATCAAAAAATAATTCTGTTCTTCCACCTCCACCTCCACCTCCGCCACCAGTTTCGTCTGAAAACAAATTTGATACTATTAAAAGTGATTCATCTTCCAAAGGTATTGAACAGATTTATAATAGAACTAATTTTGTACATTTTTATTCTCTGTAATTCTTTTCAATATTTCAATTCGATATTTTGAACAAAATATAGAAATCAATCTTTTTTGCATCTATCTATTTTTCGTAATTATATTTTTAGTTGCAACAATTCCTTCAAGTGAAATTAACGATGAACTAAAAGCATTTTTCCAAGTTCGAGCAACTCGTAAACCGTTTGATGTATTAAAAACTCCTGAAGTTTATATACGAGAAGTATCTACACCAACTGAAGTACAAAAATGGTTGAAAGCAAAAGGATTTTCGGATTCGATTTGCGAACATTTTAAGGGATTGACAGGGAATGAAATGTTTCAGTTTGATCGCAATAGCTTAGACAAATATTGTGGTGTAACTGAAGGAAAACGATTATATTCGCAGCTTTTAGTTCAACGTAATGTTTCTGGTGTAAGTTGTAATTAAATTAAGAGAAGTGCATTCTGTTTATTTAAAAATTTAAGATTATCTAAAATATTCTCTTCATAAATTTGTAAAATCTTCATTACACCTGTTGATCGTTTTCTTCTTCGATTTTTTCATGTTCGTTGATTTCAAATTAATAATTTTCTTTATTCACCAGTTGTATTTCTTTTTGCATTGTATGATTTATTACTTTAATCTTATTAAAGCTATGACTATATATATATATATATATATATATATATATATATATATATATATATATATATATATATATGTGTGTGTTTGTGTGTGTGTGTGTGTGTGTGTGTTTGTGTTTGTATGTTAATATAATTATATTATTTATTTTTTTAGTTTCAAACAATTAGAAGTTCGGAACTGCAAGTAATATTAGCAAAAGCGAGACAAAAAGCAGATGGCAACCATCATGAAACTGAAGACTGAGATTAATTTTATTAAAAATATTTAAGTCGGTACATTTTACATTTTATCGTGATTCAATACATGCATATATATATATATATATATATATATATATATATATATATATATATATATATATATATACATATATATATATATATATATATATATATATATGTATTGAATTATTAATTTACATTAAATATATTTATGCATTAAAGAAATATTTTATGTTGTTTAAATATCTATCAGAAGAAAACAAATTTATTTTGATATATATTTTAATTTATTTTATACATTAATTAAAAGTAATTTAAATAAATATTCCATCAAAAGAAAGTAAAACTATACATACATGAGTTTTGTGATACCTTATATATATATATATATATATATATATATATATATATATATATATATATATATATATATATATATATATTATATATATTTATATATGTATATGTATATATGTATTTAATATATGCATAATTATCACTCAAGTTGTTATTGTAAAATCATATTTCCACTCATTTTTTCCTATTTATTTAATACCTGTGAATTAAGTTACCACTTATTAAAAATTTTTTTTACAGTTTTTAAAATTTTAAAGTTTCATATTCGTATGAATGATTTTCATATTTTTAAAAAATTAAAAATTCCCCTTCACTCTCTCACTCTATATATATATATATATGTACATTTATGTACACATATATATATATATATATATATATATATATATATATATATATATATATATATATATATATATATATATATTTATGTTGAGAATGCGCTGTATGTGTTTTGTGTGTGTGTGTGTGTGCGCGCGCGCGCGAGTACATGTGTGTGTTTTTGTGTGAATGTGCGTGTGTGTAGAAAGCTGCATTAGACAATGGATTATCAATATTTTAAAATTATTAATAATTGTTTGGAACGCTATGTTAATATAGAATATTATTAGTTATGCTAGTATCTATCTTGAGGAAAGTGTATTAAACGTATGATCGTCATATTTTCGTTGTCTATTTATTTGTTGTGTTTGTGTGATAAAACATATTAATTTTACTATTTTTAAAAAGTAATAGTATGGTTATAATAAGTGATAATTGTACTTTTTATTTTCAAGTATAATTAATCACATTTATAAAGTTATTTTTTTTATCAAAAATGAACTAATATAAAATTAGTAGAAGTAATCAGCTGTGTATTGTTTATAAAATTTAATTTGTCATGCTCACACACATATATATTTATTTATACATATATATATATATATACAAAATATTGCATGTGTATATTATTGATAATTTGTTATTGTATACGTAACGTATTCAAACGCATTGAACATTATTGATTCGTGCATTGACCTACAGTCTCCAGTTCTTTTTTATGTGTTTTATCATTGCCATATGTTAATATAGAACGTGATTAAGAGTAACAAAATAGTTAAAATGGACTTTATAAAATTAAATAACTTAAGTTTTGATTGGTGAGGTTATCATTATTTTGACAAGTTGTATGGAATAGCAATGTTTTGTTATTGCAGTAAACACTAAATACTTACATATGGTCGAATTCATTATTTCATTCAAAATGAAATGTATAGAATAGTTTTGTATTAAAAAGAAAGTGCATGGATGGATAAGTGTTAATAATATGCTTTTTTTCATTTGTTAAGTTAATATATATATATATATATATATATATATATATATATATATATATATATATATATATTATACATATGTGTGTGTGTACATGCGTGGATATATATTTTAGATATTATTCTCAACTAGATCCAATATAAATTTAGTGACAACCAGTGAATTTGAATAAAAATGACAGCAGGTAATAGTTCAACCAACATGACTGAAGGTGTTACACACCGAAAAGGTCATAGACGTCAGGAATCCATGTATGCTATGACAGGATTATATTCAGAAACAACTTTGAATGATGAAACTGGTGATAGTGCACCTGATCTTAGTTCTGCTGTCTCTAGTACTTGCTGTCATGAAACAGTTATAAAATGTCATAGTAGGAATCCTTCATCAGGAATAATTGATAAGTAAGTGAATTTCTCATAGTTCTTATATATTATGTTTGTTTATTTTTATATGGATGTTAATTCTTAATAAACAGTTTTTATTAGATATATTTTTTTTTTTAGAGAAAGAGAAAAAGCTCAATCATCAATTTCAGACCCTTTGAATCAGTTTGATATTTCAAAGGATTGTGGTATACTTTCATTTAGACCATTATTCTTACAGAATTTTGCTAGTGTAAAAGTAAGTTTTTATATTTTAACAGATTTTCTTAAAAGATGTTCTTTCAAAGAAAAACAAATGTTTTAGGTGTTTGTATTTCTTTTATCATTCCTTGTAACATTACAACAAGCATTAAGTTCTGGTTATATAAATTCTGTGATAACAACAATTGAAAAAAGATTTGAAATTCCATCAAGTCTATCTGGTTTAATTGCATCGTCGTATGAAATCGGGAATGTAATAACTGTGATATTCGTAAGTTATCTTGGTAGTCGGAGACATATTCCAGTGTGGATTGCAGTCGGAGCTGTTATAATGGGTATTGGATCATTGGTCTTTATGATACCTCATTTTATTGGAGATGCAACTATAACCACGACATTAATAAATTCATCTAACGATAATATATGTCGTGGTGTGTCTGTAAGGGAAGACATGGGATTAGGAAGGTTATCATCAGGTTTACAGTCTCCTCCATTAGCACCACATAACAATCTACGTGGTGATAATTGTATACAAGGCTCTCCTTCAACGACAGGCCCTGTTTTACTCTTTGTTTTGGCACAACTTTTACTGGGTTGTGGTGGTTCACCTCTTTTTACTCTTGGAACAACATACATAGATGATCATGTACGTCCTGATAGTGCATCTATGTATATCGGTAATTAATTATTGTTTTTTCAACTGTTTCACTTACAAACATCTGTATATTTCAATGATTTTCATGTTATTTTTAGGGTGTATGTACAGTATGGCTGCTTTTGGACCTGTTTTAGGATTTTTGTTAGGTGCTTATTTGCTGTCTTTTCACATGGATTCATTTTCAAATCAGATTATCTTAATAGGTAAAATTGAAAATATGTTTGTATATTATCTCATATAATTCTTTTTAATTTAAATTTCAGATCCTGGTGATCACCGGTGGGTTGGTATGTGGTGGGGAGGATTTCTTTTGTGTGGGTTATTATTAATTGTAATTGCCATCCCATTTTATGCATTTCCAAAAATACTACAACGTGAAAAAGAAAAAATACGAATGACAGAAAAAACTCGTCCTCAACAACATACAAACGATGATACAAGTTATGGAAGAGATGTTAAAGGTATTGTTCAAAATGTTATTACATTATTATTATTAAAAAAAGTAATATTTATTAATTTTTGTTATAAAATGTTTTCTTAGATATACCTCGGTCAATGTGGCGTCTAGTATTGAATCCTGTCTATGTTGTAACATGTCTTGGAGCATGTATGGAGTTAATAATAGTTTCTGGGTTCGTTGTGTTTTTACCAAAATATTTAGAAACACAGTTTAGTCTTGGCAAAAGTCAAGCAAGTGTTTTTACAGGTACTGTTTCATAAATTTGTTTGTCTGTGCAATTGACAATGTCATGCATTAACTCACTTGTTTGTTATCAGGTTCAGTTGCAATACCAGGAGCATGTATTGGTATTTTCATGGGCGGTTGTTTGCTGAAACGCTTGGAATTACGGCCGAAAGGTGCTGTACAATTTGTACTTGTCTCTAATGTGATTTGCCTTGTGTGCTACGCTCTCTTGTTTTTCCTTGGCTGTGATAATGTTAAGATGGCTGGTACAACTATTCCATATTATAACAGGTTTGATAAAATGCTTTTGTATGTTTGTATGTTAAAAATGCATTTTTGTTGTGAATCTAGAATCTTTTCAATTAAACAATATTTCTGCAAAAAATTAAATGACTGAAAATATAAATATCTCTTCATTACAGTTCTAGATCAGAACCATTTCAAGTAAATTTGACAGCAGCTTGTAATTTTGGATGTGAATGTCGCACAAATGATGTGGAACCAGTTTGTGGCAATAATGGATTGACTTATTTCAGTCCTTGTCATGCAGGTTGTACTGCATTTTCATCCAGTTATAATTATATTAATTGTGCATGTAAGTAATAAGTGGAAATTAATATTCACTTTCATTGTTATTAATTAATAAAATCTTTTTTATAAGGTATTCATGACAATTTGAGTTATTTGGCTGGTGGGACTGGATCAGGGCAAATATCAACGCATCAAAATGATTATGCAGAAGTAACAGTAGTACCTGTAGCTACAGCAGGTCCCTGTAATTCTGCATGTCGTACAATATATCCATTTTTAATATTACTCTTCTTCATGACTTTTATTGTAGCAATCACTCAGATGCCACTTCTCATGATAGTTTTAAGGTAATGTTTTTTTACATAGTAAATTACTTTTTACATAATTAAAAAGTAATATGCCTGTAATCAAGATGGTATTTTTTATATTTTATTTAAAGTAAATAATTAGAGTTACATCAAATTTTCTTCAGGTCTGTCAATGAAGAAGAACGTTCATTTGCTTTAGGGATGCAGTTTGTAATTTTTCGTCTGTTTGGTTATATTCCTGCACCAATTTTATTTGGCAATTTAATTGATTCCACTTGTCTTTTATGGAAAAGTACGTGTGGTGAAAAAGGTGGTAGATGTTTGTTATATGATATTGAACAGTTTCGATATCGTTATGTTGGCTTATGTGCTGGTATCAAGATAGTGGCCCTCGCTATTTTTCTTATTGACTGGTGGCTTGTACGAAAACGTAGAACTTTAGATGATGTTGCTGCCATTACTACTAATGACATCGTAGGTTCTATAATCAGCCTTGATAAATGTATGTATAAATGTATTTTATTTTATAGGATACATCTATATGTTTATCGATATGTAATATTACTTGTTATTTTATTTCTATGAAATTTCTGTACAAATTCAAAATGTATTTTTCACTTTTCTGAATTATGTAGGAAAAAAGCACTTAGTGCATATGTAGTTAGTTATTTATTAATATTAATTCATTTATACTTTATGAGCATTCTGTACTGAATGATAGTAATTATTTCAAGTTATTTAAATATTAAAATAGTCATTGAAAGTAGATTGTATGCAAAAAAGATACTATAAAAGTATTTAGTACAATGTAGATATAATTTTTTTTATAATAAATTACATAACATTTTTATTCTAGTGTTTGAAGAAAAACAAACTAATCAAGATGATAAAGATGCTACAGGTACTTCAACAGTGGCTTGTATGACTAATATATCAAATCCATCCATTATGCTTTCACCTACTTGTAGTAATTATGACAAAATAATCGCTCTGAAAGTTCCTCTCTCAATGAAATTAGACCTACCTGATTTATCAAAATCAAAGGACTTTTCTCCAGATAGTCTAAGTAGTTTGACTGATCACATAAAACCTGCTAGTAGTATAACAATTAATAGTAGTGAGAAATTTAAAATAGATAATTTATTAGTGAAATCTCCATCTGAAATGGAAAATGATATGAAAGATACTACTGTTTAATAGTTGTTACTAAATAATTATGAATAATTTTTATTTGTGAACTGTAAATAATTGTAAAGATTGTGATTTTTTTAAATTGATTTTTAAAAATATACTTTTAACAAAGATATCTTTTTTAAAAAAATAGTAAAAAAAATTATTTATAAAGTAAGTTATGTATATGTACTTTATATATTTGTGTTCATACATATGTATATTAAAATATACCAATGTATGTTGTGCTTGTGTAAATGTTTATGTACACACACACGCGCGTACGTACACACACACACGTACGCACACACGCTCACACATATATATAATCATCATCATAAAAATCTATATTAGTCCACTGCTGAGTAAAAGCTTCATTGAATGTCATTAGATAATTTTAAATGTTAATATATATATATATATACATTAGGAAACCACCTAAATAACGTTGTACTCTTTAGTACAATTATCATTGTTAAAGGTATTGTTTAAAATGTCATTACATTATTTTTTTTAAAAAAAATAAAAAAAGCTAATATTAATGTATCCATTTTTGTATAAAATGTTTTCCTTGATATATCTCATTCAATGTGATATCTAGTATTGAATCCTGTTTATGTTGTAACATGTCTTGGAGCATGTATAGAGTTAATAATACAATGACAAGGCAATTGCCTATACTGAATGATGATTATGTATATATAAACATTATTTAGACACATACATTTATACACATATGCATTATATGTAGTACATGCATATATAGAGTACTATAGATAAGATGTAATTTTTTGAGCTTTTTTTTACAAAAATAGATTTTAGTAAATGACACAGATATATATATATATATATATATATATATATATATATATATATATATATATGTGTGTGTATATATACATACATACATACATATATATACATATATACATACACATATATAAATCATAACACATGGGTAAATTAAGGAGCTCACTTATAATTATTATTGCATGATTTTTTTTAATATTTAATAAACATGTTCAGTATTTAAAATAGATTAAATGTGTCAAGACTGTATGGAAGGTACTAGTGGATTATCTTTTTCTTCTATTTTTTGCTTTTTATTTATATATAGTCTAATTGAAAAAGGAACTTTTAACATTTCATTTTCAAATTTAAAAAAAAAAATGTAATTTTTAGATGAATATAGACATTTAACCTTTTAATTTTTATTAATAAATATTACGAACTTTTGATATTGGTTCTGAAAGTGATTGTCATTTCATTTATGATAGTCTATATTTAAATATTAAATCAGAAATTAATATATAATTGAATACTACACTAATGTTAAATAATTTAAAAATATTTAGTCACTTTTCAGCAATTTTATTTTTTATGAAATCCAAGTTGCTTCCAAATTAAAACTGTTAAATAATGCTTAGCTAGAATTAAAAGATTTAAAATTGTTATGATCTTTAGACATTGTTGCCTTTATTAAAAATTTAAGATATTAATTAAGCATATTGAAATTTAATAATTAAGAAATGGAATTAAGAAATAAAACATAAATTACATTCAATATGCTTAAAAACAGTTGAAAGTTCTAAATCTGAAATATGCTCAGTCATTCAGTAATTAATAATTATTTTAATGGTTGACATAAAAGAATATTGCTGAATTGGTAGATTTATTTTTTTTCACGTAATATTCAAATATGTCTGACAAATTATAATGATTAGTGATTTTGTTAGACAATAAATTATAGACTGTTTTGATATCAGAAGATACTTTAACTATTTTAATTAATGTGTGTGTGACAAAGAAACGTAGCTCTTTTATTTAAGTATTATTTTATAAAAATAATAATTATTATTATTGTATTTCTCAATGTACATTAAGTGTTATTAAATACTTGTTCATTTATGGAATTGAACATAATATATTTTCAGTATGAGCTCATAATTTAATTATATTATGTCTAATTATAAGTAATTATATAAATATGAATTTAAAAAAGTAGATAACAAATACATTACAATTTTTTGAAACTAATGATATATGTTGTGATTAGTTTCTAACCAGAAGTCAGTATGTGTGTTTATTAAGTTCATATAGCTTAAAAATATAAAAGAAGTGATCAATCTTGTAAAAATTGTGTGAAGTTATTATAAGCACCTAAAATCTAGTAGTATCTTTAATAAGTAAACAGGATATTTCAAATTTTATTTTTAAACTGCATTAGTATTATAAACAAGATTATGATTTATATTTTTTTATATGTGAAAATATTTCAGTCATAAATATGCTTATAGATGAAGTCCATGTTTTAGAAATGTTCAATTCTTAAAATAATCTTATACATTCCAGATATTAATACTCTATCTAGAATTACATTACAACAATTAGTGCAATTTATTAACCCTGTATAACTTTTAATATGTGCTATTAGACATGAATAATTTTTAGATTATTTTTTTAGGTAAAAGTTTGTATTTCTATGTAAGTAGTTTATAAAACGGCACATTTTTTACAAAATATACTGTTTTATTAATAATTTAAAGTAAGATATGATTTTCTGCTTGTCAATTATAAATTTTAATCAGTAATAAATAATAATGTGCTAACCATCCAGATAATAAAATATTTTTAATGAAATTACATAAGAAATCAATAGTGTATTCTAATATTTATATTAATATTGTAAATATATATATATATATATATATATATATATATATATATATATATATATATATATATATATATATATATATATATATATATATATATATATATATATATATATATATATATATATATATATATATACTTATATTAAATTTATTGTCTTATCACATGAGCTTATTATTAGTTTAGTGGGTGTTATAGTATAGTGTAGGAATGAGTTCATACAAGTAATTTTTTATTTGAAGTATTGTTTATATATATATTAAAGATGTTTTCTTTGAAATATCTTTAGCTTTTATGTAAATGTCAATTTAATATTTATATTTATGCTGAATAGTTCAATGTGCAAGTTTTTTTCCTGTCTGTTATTTTGATAAACATCACTATTTTAAAAATCTTTGTTTTCAAAATTTTTTATAAATTAATTTGTTGTATATATAAACTTTTGTAAATGAATTTAAATTTATTTGGAATTAGTATTTAAATGAGCGATTTCTCAAGTAATTGATTATTCATTTAAATAAAATGCAGTAGGAAGTATTCTCAATTTTTTTTCAGATAGATCCATTTATAATTGTATATTTAAAAAAAATAATGAATTTCATTTATCAAGTATTCTGGATTCATGATGAATGTGAAGAAATTTTTAATAGTTATTTATAGATTATATATATATATATATATAAATATTTTTTTTACATTTATCAAAATTTTAATAGCATATTATATCCACCTGAACATGAAATTTCATGCAGCTTTATAAAGTGTTCACCAATTCAGTATAGAGCAAATTGCTATTAAAAATATGTTTAATGTTAAGAATACATCCTTATATAATGTAAGAGCTTGAATTTTTATTTAATTGAGTAAATATATTTTATTAATGGAGATATTTTTTATTTTTTACATTAACAAAAAATTATTACATGAATTAATTTTCTTAATCATGTTGTTAATATAATTTATACTTTTTTAAAAAAATATCCAGATGTAAAAAAATAATGAATTAATATTTTAGAGTATATATACATACATATATATATATATATATATATATATATATATATATATATATATATATATATATACATACATATATATATACATGCATACATACATCATACGTACATACATACATCATACATACAGGTCATTTAAATGTGACGCCTAAATGTCAGCATTATATAATGTTTATACGTCATGTCTTTTCAAATTACAAAATAAGCCTTTTTGTTTTAGTAGGTTACAATTTTAACAATGGATAGGTATACATTGCAGCAACGCATTTACATTATTCAAACTTATGAAAATGGGCATTCTTTGAAAAGTACCCATCGCAGAATTCATGATTTTTTGGTGTAAATAATCGGTCAAATCATTCTTAAATTCAAAGATTAGTGAAAAAATTTAAAGAAACTGGTTGTGTTATTAAAAACTAAAAAGTGGAAGACCAAAAAAATAATGCACATATGAAACCATTGCTGCTGTAAGTAAAAGTGTTGAAAATGAACCGACAATATCAATTTCCCGTCGTTCACAAGAATTGGACGTATCTTATGGCTCTTTATGGAGGATTTTGCACAAATATATCAGCATTTACACGCGTAAAAAATTCAATTAATCCAGAAATTGAAAGAAAGATCATTTACAACGTCGTAATTTCGCTATTTGGATTATTGAACAACGATCAACAGATCCATTATTTTCAAAAAAAAAAATTGTTTAATGATGAAGCTCATTTCACAATGGAAGAATTCATTAATAAGCGAAATTGTTGTATCTGGGGTGATGAAAATCCTCGTGTTATTCATGAAAAATCTCTACACCCGCAAAAAGTCACTATTCGGTGTGCATTTTGGGCAAATGAAATTATTGGACCATTTTCCTACGAAGATAATGCTGGAAATGCTGTTGTTGTGAATGCTGAGCGATACAAATCAATGTTGAGTGACTTTTTATGGCCAGAATTGAATAATATTGATGTCTATTTCCAGCAAGAGGGTCGCATAACTCGATGAAACATTCAGGTTTGTGATCGAAATTTTGTCAACGTATAATTTCACGAAATACAGATTTCAATTGGCTTCCGAGATCATGCGATTTAACATCATTAGATTTTTTTGTGGGTTCTTTTTAAAAAAGTCGAGTCTATGCTAACAAGCTACAAACAATTAATGTCCTAAAGTACGAGTTGATTTTCGAGTTGCAATTCGCAAAATAAATTCAGCAACATTTTGAAAAGTCATTGAAAATTTCGATATTCGAATTGATACCTGTAGACGTAGTCGTGGTGGACATTTGAACGATATTCTGTTCCACATATAATTGTAATGAATCATACTTTCAATAAAAAAAAAACAGATTGAAAAATTCCAAATAGTCTGTGTTTTATTAAAAAGAAACATGGAGGTGCTTTTTTGGATGACCCTATATATATATATATATATATATATATATATATATATTTATATTATAAATGAAACGCAAATCAAGGCAAATTACATTTGGTTGACATTTGGATGACTATATATATATATATATATATATATATATATATATATATATATATATATATATATATATATATATATATATATATATATAATCTGAAATGTTTTATCGTTTTAATTATAAAAACTTATATGTCTAAAATATTAGGTTGGCAAATATCTCCCTTCCGCCTTCTGGTCTTTTGAATTTCGCAGCTATGTACAAAAAAAAAAAAAAAAAAAAGCGGAAGGGAGATACTTGCCAACCTAATATATTTTTAAAAGCAAAATTATACCACTAAAATATATGAAACTATACTAATTATAAGTATATTAAACGATACTTAAATGAATTTGAATATATATTTTACTAGATAAAATATTTTATTATTTATATGAATATAAATTTGATATACTTTTGGTGCACTCTCCATTTGAAAATCAATTTTATTTTATAAAAATGTATGTGTAAACACAGTCACCATAAAAATTATTAAGTTATTTATATTAAAAAATAAATATTATATATTCTTTTTGCAATCGATATTTGTATTCAGAAAAATATAAATATTAACTAACTAGTTTGTATTTATATGTATATAATACTTTGGTGGATTTTTTTATTATTTGTTTGTATAATATTTAAATGGTTTACAACATTATTAAGACACTTTAAGAAATAAATTAAATTAATTTTTTATGTGCGCATATAAACTTATTATTCAATTATAAATGAAATAAAAAACTAAATATGTATATATTTTGTTCTACTGAATGTTAGATATATTTAGTGTGATATGTGAGAATATATTTTCGTATCATTTTTAAAATAATATTAAATTATTCAATTGTATGTGTTAAATTTCTACATTTATTTTATTTTTATAAATGTAATTATAACTATATCATATTTTTTTTATGGAATAATAAATAACTATAATATTGCAGTATGCCTAATATTTTATAATTTTAATATACTCATTTACTTCTTAAAAAAATAATTTCTGAAATAGTTTTATATTATATATATATTTCTTCTAATGTATATATATATATATATATATATATATATATATATATATATATATATATATATATATATATATATATATATACACACACACAGGGGTGGTTTGTTTGAAAAATAGGGGCGTTTTTTTAAAAAAAATCGAGGTGGTTTCTTAAAAAATAAAGGTATTTTTTGAAAAATAGGGGGTTCTTTTTGAAAACAACGGTGTTTATTTGGAAAAAAACACGGAGGTGGTTTTTATCTGCCTCTGAGTGTAACTGATGTAATAAACTATTTTCACATTTAAAATAAAATATTTTTATTTATTCAAATAAAAGATGTTTACATATAATTCTAAATTATTATTTCTAATCAACTACTTTCATTTAAAATGCAAATATAAACGGAAGCGTTTATAAATGTTTAAATTATCAATTTTTTCTTTATATATTAAAAATAGAAATATATAAATATATTTTCTTAAAAATATGCTCAGTTATAATTTTCAATATTGTTTTTTAATAGCGCTAAATTTATAATTGAAAGTCTATCATTATGAGGTACTAATATATATATATATATATATATATATATATATATATATATATATATATATATATATGAATATGGCACTTATGACAATTAATTACATCTTATATAAAATAATTCAAGAACATTATTAAGCCTTTAGTGTAAAGGAACGTATTTTAAACAATTAATCTCCTGTGATCATATATTTAAATTAATATAATTGTTATCTAATTTCTTTATGTATATTTTTACTTGTTCATTAATATATATATATATATATATATATATATATATATATATATATATATATACATACATATACACATACACATATATATTTAATTTGAATGATATAATTAATTCAATTTTGTATATATTTATATTCTATGATATGTGATTATTTTTTAATATTGTTTTTATTACACATACAAATATAATTTATTGAATATGTACTTAAATTATTGAAATTTCTAATTAAATATATAAATATATTACAAATATTTTTTCGTTTAACAATGCTATATTTTTAACAGTTTAAAACAGAATAAAATAATGTTACATAAATAGATATTTAAAATAATACTAGTCAATTACGAAGTACTAATATAATGGCACATGAGTGATATGTTATTATTAATAGTTTAGTATATAACTTAGACATTTTCTCAATGCTAACTTATAAAAATAATTTGAATTTACAATTAATAAACAGATTGTTTTTTGCTACGTTTCCAAAATGCAATAAAACCTAGTATATGGAACATTACATAAATACTAAACAGACCGAAAATATCTAAGTTGAAATCATTTTTGTCGAATCCGTAATTTGTTAATACTTCTTCTCCAGTTTTTATACAAGGAAGACTTTGTTGAAGACTACATTCTGTAAATAATACTAATTTAATTTAATTCGTTTCATTTGTGATATTAGTAAGAAAAATGCGAATTTTAACTTTAAATTAAAAAAATAACATTATTCGTGTAGGTTTATTTTTTTTATGAATTTATATAAACATATTTTTAAATAGTTCAATATAAATAAATTAATATAATTATTCTTACTGATATCATCAATTATTGACCACTGTAAGATTGATGCAGCTTCTGTACCGTAATAAAATATTGATATATAACGTAACCATGTAAGATATATTGGCAAATCGGATAGATTGAGAAAAACACCAGCAAATACTATAGTGATGAAATCAATCGGTACAGATATAAGTGATGCTGTGGCGACAGATTCAAATGCAGCAGACATAAAGAATCCTACAAATTTTTTACACTTTTTAATAAGTATATTTTGGTTAATAGTTATGACATATTCGTATTGTACGTGATCTTTTTTGGAGATTTCTTGAAAAATCGAACTAAAGACAGTTACATCGTAGTCAATATAGAAAATATAAATTAAATTATTGTTTTCTTACCATACGCAGTGGCCGCAATAGCGCTAGAAATAACAGGAATACAAAACATAAGATATCCTAAAAATCCGCCATTTAATCCAACAATCCAAAATATCATTGTTGTGTATATGAATGTTTCGATTATAGATTTCGGTAGCTGAATAACATTTTTTTATTATTAATACGATGTATACAGAAAAAATAGTATATAATTTTAATAATCAATTTCGTATTATGTACTTACAAACACAATCATTTTTGATATGTAATAAGGGCCTGGTTTATATAGTCCATTACCGATTTCGCGCAAAAGTTGCGGTATTTCGCTAGGAAAAGTATGAAAAACAGCATACGCGAATGTAAACACTGTTTCTGTTATAATTAAATATATTAATCCTTGCATGTTTTGTATATCGTTTTGATCTACTTCAACAGCAATGTTTACATACGGTGTAGAAAGAAGTAGTGCAATAAACTACAATAGAATCAGTTCAATTTCTAAGATACTTTTTTTTATTTATAATTAACATAAAAAACAATTTCAAGAAAAATGCTTAAAATAATATGTTTAACAATCAACATCATTACAAATAGTTAAAAACGAGAAGAAAGTAATAATATTAAACAGCAAATAATAAAATTTCATTTACCATATATAAAGCGAATCTTATTAAATGATCTTTAGTGTTTCTTTTCGTATCTATATAAGAACGCCATGTAAGCCAGTATAGCTGTATAAATCTACTAGCTTTTTTACTAAAAATAAATACATTTACAAAAATACATATATACATACATACATACATATAAATATAAATATATATATATATATATATATATATATTTATACACACGTTTTCTTATAGATTTAATTTTATATAAATACAATACTTACACGTTTGTATACTTAGTGAATTCTGAAAAATCTTCGAGACTTTCATTCGAATACTCTCTTTCTGCACAAGTGAGTGTATCAACAGCACCATCGAGCAATTGTTGACGCAATTTTTCTCCGTACTTTGATGATTGAAAACGATCGCATATACTATGGACTTTTTTCATGCATTCTTCCTGTTTACCATCAATAATAGCTAGTTGTGTTACATAAAATTCAGCTTGATTGTAACCAATTGGACAGGTCAGACCGATTTTATAGAAATATAAAGCCGCATCACTCACATTCCCATAATAAGCTACACGACCATTAGCTAACAAAAGCACTTGATGGAACATATCAAAAATTCCAGAAGCTGGTTGATGTATAGTACATATAACAGCTTTTCCTCTAGCTGCAAATTGACGCAATTTCTCAACGACAATGGTAGTATTGTAACTGTCTAGGCCTGTTGTTGGCTCATCGCAAAATAATAACGGCGGGTCGGTTAATAATTGAACAGCTAACGATAATCTTTTCATTTCGCCACCAGATAAATCTTTCAGTAGAGTGAATGTGCATTTATTCAAACCTAATTCGAACAATAATGAATGTATTCTTCTATTTCGATTATGTTCTCGTACACGTACATCCATTTTTAGTCGTGCCTATACAAGAATGATTTTAAAACTATGTGAAATAAATATTAATGAACGGGAGGGAAGTCGTTCGTTTTTTAAATATATTTTTTTATATCAAAACAGTTGTCGTTATTTTCATTTGAAATAAAGAATAAAATTTTTATTTCTTTTTATTGAAATTCGTGTAATGAACTTTGTTAAAATAGAATAATATAAGATTATTTTTAAATATATTTTTACATCCCCCTTTTATTTATTTTTATGTTTTTTAAGAACCAAACAAACTTACTGATAAGTCTAATATTATAAGTATTCAAGTAGTATATCATTCAATTATTATCAAATAAACTCGTTCGTACTGACCATAAATTCCATGTGTTCTTGTACGGTAAGATTTTTTGTTACTAACTCAACTTGAGGAACAAAACCAGAAACTTGACTCATTAATTCTTGATTTACCGCACGGCCATTTACTAAAATATCGCCTACTGTTTCATCTTGTTTAATACGTTGACTTATTGTGGCCAGAAGAGTTGTTTTCCCAGCACCGCTAAAAATTTCAGTGCAGTTTAAGTTTTCAGAAAGAAAATTATTTTGAAAACATTTTAAATTTTTTCCATTATTCGGTTTGTATAATGGCCAATTACCATTTTTATAAATAAATTTACACATATTTTCATTCCAAGCTTCAATGTTTAATAATTTGAAGTGTAATTAAAAATGATAAAGTTTTCGAACAAATTGTTCATCTTGCCAACATTAATGTTATTAATAACCGTTTTAATTTCTCAGTTACAATTAAAGTTTAAATATTTTCATAATTACCTTGCTCCCATTATAGCTAATACATGTCCTGATTTTACGAAACCACTTACTGAAAAATAAAATGTAATTTATAACAAATTCTCATAATATTTCCATTTATACAAAATTCCATTTATGAAAAATGCATTTGATCGAATTTAATTTTAGGGTATTTCTAAACAGTATTTAATATTATCACATATTTTTACCTAAAATTTGTTAATGCCTTTGTATGAAATATACACTATTATATGAAGTTGAAACAAGAACTTGAAGAAAATGAGATAAGAAATGATTAGAAGCCACATAAATGTGGATATGGAGGAAGCTAATAAATATATCTAGGCAGAGATCGAACTGTTAAAAACAGAATAAAAGGCAAATTATATTAATTATTAAAATAAAGTAGAAAAAATTAAACTAAATGAACATTTTCTGAGACAGTGCATTTTTATTAAATAGTAAAAAAGTAATATTCAAGAAAAACGAATACTAAATAATTAAAACAATTTTTTTTTTGGTAATGTTAAGTGTTAAAATGAGAACCATAAAATATATTTGAGATTTCTGATACAAGACAAAACATTTAGAATCTAAATAGAATTAAAACTTACACGTATTATGAATATTTTTTAATTGTATAACATTTTTTTTTATAACAATGAAGTAGGATCTGATGTTTCTCATGATTTAATAGTTTATACAGGTAATAATAAAATTAAAATAAATTACTAATTTACAAAATAATCCGTTATTTAAATGAAATGTTTTTTTTCTATTATGTACATTTAAATAAATATCTATTAAATGTATTAGTTCGAACAAATAAATTAATTTTTGATTTGAAAATATAAATATTCAAATATTTTTGCTTACCTTCATTTAAAATCTTCACATGTTCGTACTGTTGATTAGACCAAAAAGATGTTGGGTTTTTCTTAGTTATCCAAACCGACACATTATTCCACGTTAATGTAATATCTGACTTTTTTTCAGGCTTAAGGCTTAATGGTGTTTCGATTGACATTTTCAATCTGTTCTTTATTATCATATATATATATATATATATATATATATATATATATATATATATATATATATATATATATATTATATATATATATATATATATATATATATATATATATATATATATATACACACACATATGTGTATGTATGTGAATTTATATTTATATTTAACACATACATATCATTTTACACTTTTTTATATGAACAATTAGAAAAATATTATGCTATTTATTATAATATATTTTAATTACTAGCATTATTGCACAAAGTTGATATAATAATGAAAATTAATACATATTCTGTTATTTGTAAAAACATGGATAAGCTAATAAAAATCTGTGTTGTAATAGAATGTGTATTTATATATATATATATATATATATATATATATATATATATATATATTAATATATAAACATACACACACATACACTTATGTCACCACTCCAGTCAGCAATGAAGTTATGCATTATATTTACCTGTTTTAGATACAAGTGATCAGAACAGGTATAACATCTCAGGTTGTAACAATAATCAAAGGAAAAAGAAAGCAGGTGCATACAGTGGCGTCGTTTAAATGCTATAAGAGTAATTAAATTTAAAAAAAGAAATGAGTAGCAATAATAAAAATGATTATATTTGTAGATAAATACAAGATTTTTTGTCTTTTTTTCTTATATAGAAATATATCAATCAAAAGATCATATATATATATATATATATATATATATATATATATATATATATATATATATATATATATATATATATATATATACACTGACGCCATATATATATAAGTCACCGCCATATGGGTAACATAAGCAATTTATTGATATAATTCAATAAAGTCGTTAAATTAAAAAAAATATATTTAATTGAAAATAAATATAATGAATGTCATATAATGAATATTATATTTATTATCAATAATATATATTTTTTTTAATTCGCACAAAAGAAGACTTAACTTACATTGAAAAGTTAGGGATACGTTCCGCAATTTTCAAAAATTGCATAAAAAATCATGAAATAAAGAATGCCTAAAAAATTTCAAATATCTGAAAAAAATTTATAAAAAACAAAGCTTTTTAATTTACTTTTTTTATTAACTATTTAATTTTATTCAAAAAAATATGTACATATGTGTAATTTATTTTACATTTTTTCATACATACTTTAATCATCATTGCTATTTAAAAATATGCGGATGAAATCAGATTCATCACTAGAGAAAAAACAAATAACAGAATTAGCGCCAATTTCTGTTTCGTTCTGTGCTAATGGTTTTCTGGCGATAATGTATGTAATCGATGATTAAATTTTGAGATGATGATTTTACTAATTGTTTATGTAGCTCGCGATATTCAGACATACAATTATTTAGCTCTCGTTGGAATTTAAAAGCTCATTCAGAATTCGTGTCATTAAAAAGAAAATAATTTTCCAATTGATTACAAAGTTGCTTCATATACGTTTCCACTTCTGGTCAAAAGCAATTATTAAATCAGTCAGTAAATATTACAGTTGTTACTTAAGCCTTTGTATTAGCTATCCAATGTACCTGCAGTTTTTTTTTATCTTTGCATTTTAGAGCGCGTGGTCTTAGAGATTGATTTATCATTAGAGGTTTCAAGACCCGATCTTCCGATGCATTGCTACAAAGTAACAATGTTATTCGATTTTTGCTTGCTTTAAACCCACTGGCTTTTTTCTCAGATTTTGAGATATAAGTTCAACTAGGTATTTTTTTCCAAAACAGTCATGTTTCATCAGCATTAAATACTTGGTGTGAACAATACCTACCATCTTCAATAATTTTGGCTAATTCTTATGGAAAATTTTTGGCAGCTTCTTCATCTACCGATGCAACCGCGTCTGTAATCTTCATGTTATGCAGTGCATTCCTTTTTAAAAGCTCAGTTAACCATTCTTTGTTAGCCGAAAATTCCTTATCAGTTAGAGAAGCGGAAGAAAATGGCTCTAGTCCTTTATTTGTTTATAAAACTAAAGAGCTTTTCGTTGAATTAAATAACCGCTTAAAAGAATTCTTTAAAAAAATCCTCATAAAAAATATTAAGAAATATGAATCCCGTAACTTCAAAATCGCATTAAAAAATTCCGCACAAAAAGAGACTTTTTTAATATATATATATATATATATATATATATATATATATATATATATATATATTTATATAAATATAAATATGCTTGTGTGTATTATTTGTGTCTGCATAAAATAAAGAAAGATATATGTATTTATGGAAACGAGAGAGAAATGTATATACTACTGAATGGTGATAATAGGTTTTGGTAACTGTATCAAATTTAGCTTTACTCTATTTCAAAAAATTCCTTTCGCAGACGTACATTATAGTGACGTAAAATGTTATGGAAAGCCGATAAAACAGTGCTCTATCTGTACAATTAAAAATCTTATTTACAGAGCATGTTGTACATCTACGTAATTTTTAAATATAGCGAAAATAGCAAATAACTTAGTTAAAAATAAGTGAGAAATAAATTATAGTTATTGTTTGATACACATGTGAAAATTTTGAAAATTGTTTAATAAAAAAAATAAATAATACTTTAGATTGTTCTAACGCGTGTTATCACCATGCGTTCGCATGGTCATCTGAGTACTCGATAACATATTGGTTAGGTAAAATTTATTTTCTAGACGTTGACGTTTTAATAATTTTAAGTAGTGTTGAGTACAGAATTTATTAGTGGCATATTGATGTATTTTCTTCCTTTTATAAAGAAATTACACTCGTTTTTTGCCACTTGGAGTGACCAAAATGGCGACTCAAGTCGCATCACAATTGTCCAATAAATCAAACTCGAATCATCATTCACATGGAGGTAACGCACCTCTAGCAGGTGCAGGAGCATCTTATGCCAGTGCATTATTAAACTCGAAAACTGATTCTAGTAGAAATGAACTCAGTGAAAGAGTAACCATCATAGCAGATGTATCTAATACAAAAATTACTTCAATCATAGAATCTACTGAAACTGAAACTGAAATTGTTCCTGCAGAAGACTCTGGTAGTTTCAAGACTGTAGTACGTCGTGCTGAAAGGTCCAAAAGAGATCGAAATAAAGATCATGGGCACCAGCAGAATCATAGTGCTAATGGACGTGAAAAAAGTAACCGTCAAATGCAGATCAATGAATATCATGGCCACCCGGTCACTAAAGACGTACACTCAGTCAAAGAAGTTGAACATACAGATCCCGAAGGGGACAAAGTTCAACAAAATCGTAAGGTTTTTATTGAAGCACCTTTACCTAAAGTTAATGCTTGGCAAGTAAGAGCTAAACCTATAGTCACTAGACCAGTGTTACAACCTCCAAAACAACAGAACATTACTCCTAAAGAAAGTGAGTATTTTTTATGCTATTTACTATGTGAACATAAATATAAAATCTTTTAATTTTCAGTTCCAAAACCAGTGAATCAAGTTACTATAGTGACTGCAGCAACTGATAAACGTCATTTCAATAAAAAGGTCAGTTGAAATGAAACATTTTATTTTTATTTATTTATACAACATATATAATACAGGCACATGCATATACACATATATATATATATATATATATATATATATATATATATATATATATATGTGTGTGTGTGTGTGTGTGTTTGTATATAATATATATATATATATATATATATATATATATATATATATATATACACATACATATATATATATATACATATATTTATATATAAATTTCCATACATTAATAGAAAAAGTAATTCAAAATTACATCTATTTATGGAAAAGAAACATAAAAATATAACAAGTATATTAGAATTTGTAACCATTTCTTCTCTAGTTTTAAGAAATCAGTATTTGTATTATTTTATTGTAATATTAAAATGATCAGAAATTCAATTTATGATTTTTGTGCATGCATATATAATTGTATGTACATATATTAACATATTTATATATACTTATAAAATACTAACATGTGAGTGTATTGCTTGAATTATGTTTTTATAGTTTCTGTTATATCATTTATTTGTATTTTATAATGTAAATGCTCAGACATTTTTAATGTAATTTTCATTTAGTATTATTTCATATTTAAAATTCATATTATGTGTAAATGTCACATTAAATATGGATTTAATCTGTTTGTATTTCTATTATGTACTATTTTAGTTTATTTATACTGCAAAAATAGTTGAATTGAAAAATATTTTACTTAGTAAAAAAATTAATGAAACTTATTGAAAATTTACATTTTTAAATTATTTGCTTCCTTGTAGTTGAATAAGTAGATTTTTTAATTATATGTTCTTTTATATCAAGCTTTTTAACATGCAAGTTTTTTGTAGATTTGTTTTCCATTTTAGTTCATAAAAAATATTCTAAATTGGAAATCTTTTTCTATTCAAAAATATGCTTATTAAGAAAATATTATTAAAAATCTACATCTTTAAATTAGTTGTTTTTCTCTAACAGGTTTGTTGTCATAAACTATAATATTTTAAAAATAAATAAATGGAATTGTTTATTTGGCAGTGCATTTTTTTACGTATAAAAAGTTAAAATAAATAACGACTTATATGGAAATGAAAATTCCCATCCCAATTAAACTCATTTTTATTTTTTTGTTTAAACTGACTTAAGTTTTAAAAACTGAATAATTCTTAAAATTTATCAAATTATTTTACAATTTTCACATCATATTCATCTTTATTATTTTTATTATCTCTGTTATCTTCATTACATTTTAATGAAGTACCATTCACTAGTAATTGTTTTTTCCATTGTTAGTTCTGATAATCTAAGTTACATTGGGAATTTGAATTGTATTAGTTTCTTGCACATACGTAAGTAATGTTGCGTAATAACGGAACGTATTATATATTTTAAATTGTTTGCAATAAATATCAAATTGATCGTTCGGCATAATAAAAATCATTCGAATTGCCCGATCTGTACATCAATCAATTGATTGGATTTTCAAAATTTGAATCATCCTTCAGTACTTAGCTATTTTGAAACTTTGTTTTTAATAGTATAAAATGCGTGAAAACTATTTTAATTTATATGCTAATATTATATTTTTATTAACATTGAATTTGTATTACTCACAGATTGTTTTTATAAAATTTGTATAATTCAATAATCAAAGATTGTCCTTTTTTGTGATAAATTTTTAATTAAGAAATTAATACTTTTTTATGTAGAAAGATTGTGAAGGATGTATAGATGTATAAAAAAATTAACAATATATACAGTTAGTTAATATAATCTTTTTGTTGAAATTAATTTTATATTATTCATTTTAATGTAAATAAATCATTCGCACTACCATTACAATCGTTTTTATAGAAGTGTTCATAACCATCTATAGATCACTTTTTTGCTGATATGTATATCAATGGCCACGCCATCATCGTCAAAGGTATTTACACTACAAAATTTAGATTGGTCTTAATTGTAACTTATATATCTACTTATTCTTGGTCATTTTTTCTCAATATATCCTACTATTTTATCTTCGTTTTTCTTTATATATATATATATATATATATATATATATATATATATATATATATATATATTGTATTTATTATTTTCTTAAATAATTATATATCGACTTGTACGCATATTACGTACGTATTTTTTATTTGGTTTCAGTATTATTTTGCCAACATTATTGGCAAAACGAATCTTACATCATATGGTAACATTTTTATATATTTGCGTATTATTTTTCATTCATAACTAGTTTAGTTGACCTTTATTTTTAATAGCAGTTGTATTTAATATTGATCATTTATTTTTAAATTCATAATTAGATAGTTGTTTGATAATGTGCGCCTACGTACGTATACAAAATTTAAACGCGCGCGTGTGTGTGTATCAGCGTCTGCTCCTTTTAGTCCACTGCTAGATGAACGTTTCTTCCAAAACCTTCCACGTCGACTGATCCAATGTTTTCCTCTTCCAGTTCATTTTGACTAGTTTCCTTATTTCTCTCTCCTATCTATTCATAGGTTTCTTCCTGGACTTCTTATATATCTAGATTTCCAATCAATAACTCTCTTTGTCCATCAGTGATCCCCTTTTCTTATTACATGACTGGCTCATTTCCATTTCAAACTTTTCACTTTTGCCATAGCATCCGTAACTTTTGTTTTCTCTGTGATCCATTCATTTTTTCTTCTTACTTTTCGTGTAATTCCCAACATATATCTTTTCATACTGCTCTGTATTTCCCGAGGCACTGAATATATAAATATATATATATATATATATATATATATATATATATATATATATATAATTATGTTATTACGCAGTTTTTTCTTACTATTTATTATTAATTAATCGTTTTTTAGTGATAATGTTTTTGCGATAAGAAATATTATTTATTAACGACATCGACATATAACAAAAATATTTTTGATGATTAGTATTTAATGCAAAATAGTTGCTATGCATATGTTGCAATTTTTTTTATATATTTTTTAAACAAATGCGATTATTATTTTGGTAAATATATTATCTAATTAGTCTTTGTTACAAAATAAATCTTTTAAATTGACATTTTAGTATACCTTCTATGTTAATACTTACTTTTGTGATAATTCAAACCTGTTACATTTCTTAATCCAAAGCTACAGTAGTAATTTTACTTGTTATTTTATAATGGGTGAATTTTATCATTATTCTGTATTTTATTTACGTTTTTATATATAAATGTAAAAATATATAAATCATACACACATACATACATACACACACTGACGCAAATAAGTTATCGCCATATGGGTAACATAAGCAATTTATTGATGTAATTCAATAAAGTTGTTAAATTAAATAAAATAAATTTATTTAATTGATATTAAATATATTATTCATTAGAAAAAAATACAAAAAAAAGTAATTAATTCTACTACATAGTAGAAATTGTTAAAATAAAAACAGTATATTACATTTATCCGGAGCAAAAAATATCAACATTTTTTTTAAAAAAAAGACTAATATCTCGTTTGTTTCCCTTTTCTTTTTACAACTTCAATTAAACGATTTGGCATTGAATAAATTATTTTTTTTTTTTGTTGCTTCTGATGTTATATTTGCCCACTCCTTTTGAAGTAAACTGTGCTTATTTTAGCAATTTCTACTATATAATAGAATTAATTATTGTTTTTTTTTGTGTTTTTTTTTTAATGAATATTATATTTACTATCAATTAAATAAAAAAAGTTTTTAATTTAACGACTTCATTGAATTATAGCAATAATTTGCTTATGTTACCCATATGGCGATGACTTATGTGCGTCACTGTGTATATATATATATATATATATATATATATATATATATATATATATATATATATATTACCCATATGGCGATGACTGTGTATATATATATATATATATATATATATATATATATATATATATATATATATATATATATATATACCCATATGGCATGACCCATATATATATATATATATATATATATATATATATATATATATACACACACATATGCATACATATATATATACATATACATACATACATACATAAATACATACACACATATATAATTGAAAATATTGTTCTTTATATTAATTATTTTAATGCAATTGATATTTATTACGAAATTATATAAAAATGATTAGTTAATTTTTATAGATTTCTATAATTTCTAATAATTATGTGCAGTTTAAAGTTTAATTAGATATGGTTGTTTACATTTTGTTATTTACGTGTGTATGTAATCAAAACTAAAAATGATTACTGTTTATATACATATATGATAGTTTATATCATATCAGTGTTACTAAAAATACATATATTTATTTTTTTGAAGATACATTTTTTTTATATTTATTATTTAATTAGATATATATTTGATTTATTTCGTCATTTATTTAAACGCATTTTTTAATATTTGGTTCTTGTGCCCAATGTGACCATGTTTTAATATTATTGAACAATGAGTCTCCAGGACAGTCCGTTGCTTTCGTTTGACGATGGCCAATTAAACTGTAATGTGGATCGATTTTATTTAATTCTACTCCGCATTGAATTAATTCTTTCGCTGCGTCCAACATAGCTTTGCTTGGCAAATTCGCTGAAATATACAATTGCAGTTTTATAGAAAACGCATGTACACGTGTTCACGCTTTATTTCAAAATAAAGTTATATCCATTACTATTAGGAAAATTAAATATATAAATAAAAGATACGTACTATTGTATGTTCCAATAAAGCAAATTCCAACGCTTTGTCTGTTGTACGTTGGAGCATGAGCACCTGATTTGTCCCAGCCTCTTCCTTCGTATATTTTACCATCTCCTCCAATCTGCGAATTAGTTTTTTCTCTATATTATATATATATATATATATATATATATATATATATATATATATATATATATATATATATATATATATATATATATATATATATATATATATATATATATATATATATATATATATATATTTATATATGTGTGTTCGCGCGTGTGTGTGCGTGTGCATTGTTGTAGTCGAATTGATTTTTAAATTTATTATTAAAAATAGAACAAAATTTTAAAATACAAAACACACCAAAAAATTGTAACCAATATCGTCCCAGTTATTGACATCCATGTGATGTGTTTGGAATCCTTTAACTCTTTGAGCACATGTTTGTTTTGAAGTACATCCTGGAGTAGAAGAATGATGTATAACGACCACTGGTGCAGGGTTGCATAGTAATCCCGATGCCCTACGTGAAGGAGCCTTTGCATTCCATTCACCACGATTGTGGATTGCGGGACATGATGCTAAAACACAAATATTACATTTTATTGTAGTAAATGATATGTAAAATGGTTCGAGATTTTTAATTTTATTTCTAATTAATGAAAAATGCTTAGCAGAAGTAATATTTGTAAAAATACAGATATTTTATAATTAAATTACAACAGCGTTCTTAATAAATACTTAAATAATACATAGACAAGTATAAAATAAATTTATTTAAACCTTACCATTTATTGTAGAAATACCACAGATAATAACAAATATATATACAGACAACATCTTGATTTTAATAGCTTATTCTGTGCTGTAATGGACGCATTTCATCTCAATTTATATTAATTTGATATCAAATCTGAGGTCATAAGTACAGTGTTTATTTATAGTATTTTTTTTTTATTTAAATTTACCTCGTACTTTCCAGATCTATTAGTAGTTTTGTAGTTGAACACAAATGTGTTCTTTTATTATTGTTTGTACGTACATAAACATATTTTATGCTTTTGCTTATGTTATATACGTTTCGTATGTGTAATGCATACATGCATACATACATGCATGCATACATGCACCCACCCTCACACACATGCACACACAAAAAGGCAACCAGCCAAAGAGAGAGACAAATATGGCCCAAATGAGTCTGAATTATGTAAACTGAAACTGAAATCCTTCAGTCTCATTTGAACCACCATATATATATGTGCGTGTGTGTGAGTAAACAAATACCACATATATATGATACATTTGTATACTTGCATGTTTTTAATGATCAAAATACCTAGTTATAATTAAAAGTTATTTATTGTAATATCTCATTATCTTTTTTATTTTGTTAAGTCTTTGATAGTCATTGAAATTTTGAAGTTTTTACGTGGCAATTATGAATATAAAATTTATATGTATATTTATGGTTGTATTTTTTTATTGCAAGTGTGTGCGTGTATATATATATATATATATATATATATATATATATATATATATATATATATATATATATATGTATATATATATATATATATAATATCAATGTAGTGTAAAAAATATTTTAATTTTATTAATAAACTTTTGTAGGCTTCAGATTTCTCAGACATTGGTGACTGGCCTTCATTGGGAAATTGTAATGATAATGTAAGTATAGTATAAGTTAAGATAGCACTAAATTTAAATTTGTTTTGAAATAAATTAGATTAAAAATCGTTGTCTTGTTATATAGGTGTTTAAAAATTATCCTTACAAATTGTAAAGATAATTTTCTGACATTCTATGTATGTATTTGAATATTGAAATAGAATAAATATCAGTTAAAGGAAAACATTTGTATATATTTAACACAATTACCTTGTTTTTACTAATGTAGCGCAAAACAAACAATTTACCTACACTAGAAGTGATACCGCCGATATCTCCTCAGGTTTCATCTGCTAAAGAAATTACTCAGATATCTGATTCAAAGTATAGTGCAGCCATTGTTGAAACAGAACAAGATAAAAAAAAACGTGGTAAGTTAATTTAAAAAATATCGCATTCAAATTTTTTTAAAAAAATTGGAGTGTTCTGGTCATAACAGTTTTTTTTATTTATTGGAAATTTAAATTGTGCAGTGTTGAAGCACAAATGGGTACCTCTCGAAATAGACCTTAACAAAGTGCGTAGTAAACGAGAACGATCTCCCAAGGTTCAGAATCATGATGGTAAGTTTTGTTCCATTGCTCCCTTACTACATTTGCATTTAAACGCAATCCATTATTCATTTTATTTTCTAAAATTTCTTGCCTTTATTTAATTAGTATGTTTATATTCAAGTCTATTGTGAGTCAGTTTTATTAGTTACAATATACACTATACACACATATTAGCATATATATATATATATATATATATATATATATATATATATATATATATATTTATTTATTTGTGTGCATGTGTTTGTTTTGTAAGCAACATTTTGATTTCTAAAGTTGTTAAATTTCATTATTTCTTAATTAATCAACAATATATTATATTATAAAGAATGTTATTGTATTTATTTTAAATATCTGAACAATGTTATTGGTAAAAAAAAAATCAATAATTAATTAATTCTAATAGATAACAATATTTTAATATTAGGGTACATTTGAATTTGTTACTTTATGCTATTTTATATTTATAATATCAAAAATCATTTGTGTATGTGTGTGAGAGAGCAAGGAAAGTGTCATATGTATTGATTTTTAAGATCTCATTTTTAGTTTATGTACAGAATCATTACATAAGTACTAACTCATTACAATAAATTCATTATGTTACATATGATGCTATCTACCACAATTTTGAGGTAAGGTTAGATATAAAAAAAGTAAAACTGTATAATTTATATTTTTTGGATGTTGTGTATATACACAAATCAGTGTATGATATAAATAACGGTGCAGCCATTAATTCTAAAAATATATAAGAAAAATATTAATTCAGATATTTTTAAATTATAGTTAGCGTGGAAGTCTTTTAATTTAATTTTAGTAATAGTATCAGTAAACATTCATATAGTTGAATAAACTATTAAGTGTTTGAGTATGTAGTTGAGTAAATATTATTTTTAGATATTTTATAGAAATAGAAGTAGTAATAAAATACTTTATTTATGATATTTGCATTAAAAATTAGTTAAAAACAACATTGAGTGTTAATTGTAGTAAAATATTTAATATTTCATATAATATTAGATGAAAACACAGATCCAGAGGAGAAAACCTCATCTGAAGTATGGCGCAGACAAAATGATGTAAACGGGTTTCAAAAATCAAAACCTTCAGGAAGTAATGGGGGTACACAGCGTAGTGGACCTCGAAGTGGTAAGGGAACCTTCAGTAGTAACCGCCAATTGTCTTCCAGTGCGAGGAGAGGAAATTTTTCTTCTAAACAAAATTTAAATCGTTTTACAATGATAACAGACTCTGAATATATTGATTATCCTACAGATTATACTCAGGTAATGTATTTTTAATTCTACGTGAAAGTTATTTGTATATTTTATTATTTTCAATTAAATTGTGTGCATATTTGTACACACACGCACACACATACATATATAGTATGATATTAATATTGATATTTTTAGGTTAATAAGTTTGAAACCCCAGCTGAGGTAACTCCATACATGATGCCTTATATGGGAACATATTATTTTAATAGCAATAATTATAGTTCTTTAGATACACCAACTTTAAAAGAGTATATTCGTAAACAGATGTGAGTGTTTTTATTTAATGGATAATAAATAATTTTCTATACTAAAGTATTTAAAAATAAATCGTTTTTAGTGAGTACTATTTCAGTACAGAAAATTTAACTCGTGATTTTTTTATGCGTCGTAAAATGGATCAAAACGGTTATTTGCCGGTGACATTAATAGCCTCATTTCATCGTGTACAGGCACTTACAACAGACCTAGGACTTGTAATAGAAGCAATTGAACAATCTGATGTTCTTGAATTGTCAGCTTTTAATACAATGGTTAGTACTCAATACAAATGTTTATAAATTTCATTATTGAATTGAATAAAAAACCGTTATTATTAATACAATAGATGTGGAAATATATTTTATATTTCTATTCATGTTAATGTTACTGAAATTTAATTTTAGGTTAGAACTTTAGAAAATCCAACATACTGGCCACTATTAGATAATCATGGTAACCCAATAGATGATCCACATTCTATTGAACCAAAACCACCTAGTGAAGATGGTTCAGATATTTCAATTCCACATGTTTCATTGAATAATAGGTACCAGCCAACAGCCCCTCTTGCTGCTATCGGTATACAACAAGTTTTTGAAGATGCATTAAAAAAATATCGTGGAATTCCTGTCCAATCATCAGTACTTGTTGGAGGACAGGGATTGAAATCTAATCGTTTAATAGAAGTTCCATTGCCTCCACCAGTTATAACTCCAATAGCAGAAATAGTACCAGTAAACAATAAAATTGAAAATCTTAATCCAGATGTACCTGAATTTATTCCTGTTGTAGATGCAGGTTTGTTTTTCATATTTATTATAATGTATTATATAGAACAAATGTATTCATATGTTAATGTTCATTAGAATTTCCTGTTACCGTCGCTGTTGCAACAGAGAAATCTGCAATTGAATCAAAAAAATTAGTAACTGAATCAGAAACGGGAGAGGAAAATAGAACAGAAATTTGGCATGAAGTCCGACGACGCACAAAATCAACTTCAAGCAAAGAAAAACAAATTTTATCAAATACTGGAAAGCAGCAACAAGATGATTTTACCTTACAATTAGATGAAGAATTAGATATATTGCCTCCACCTCAAGGCAGGCATAATACTTTTTCCAAATGGTGAGTTTTAAAAGTTTAGAACATTGTATATATTTATTTACAGGTATTCAAAAGAAATGTTATTATAGGTCTGATGATGAAGAACATGATGAATTAAGTGATCGGGATATTAATAAATTGTTAATTGTAACACAAGTAGATGAAACCAGAAATGTGGGATCAACTTCTTCTCGTGTACCAAAACATGAAGGTTATGATCGTACTGGAAACTGGTCAACTCGAGTTAAAATAACACAAGATCTTGAACAAGTAATTAATGATGGACTCTATTATTATGAAGAGGACCTATGGCATAAAAATGAATGGGTATGTGTTTAATGAAAAAAATATATAATGGTCAACTGAATGACAGTTAAATTTTAGATTTATTTATAAACAATGTTGTATTTGTATTTTTAATAGGATCATCGAGCAGCTACTGGAAGTTATAAAACAGTTAATTTAATTACACAAGAAGATTTTGAAAAAATGGCTCCAAAAATGCCCCGAAAACCAAATCCTGAAGTTCCACCACCTCCTCCAGTAGCAATTCAGCAAGTTGCTACTACTGTTTCAACACCAGTTAATGTCTGTACTACTACAGTATCAGTTACTAGTACTTCTACTGCAGTTACTGTTAGTATTTTTTTTAACTGTGTGTATGCATACACATATACATACATGCATACATAGTATGCCGGAATAGAAATTGAACTTTTTGAATGGCTTAATTTTGATTTTAGAATGACTTAATCTTGAGTTATTATTAATGTCTTTTTTGCCATTTTTAAAACTTCCATGCCACATGTTTGTGTGCTTGACAGGTAATCATCACTGCATCAATTAAAGTGTTTCTGTTAATGTTTTATCAAGTTTTAAACAAAATTTAATATTTGAATGTTGTTCTATTGTGTTTCCATAACATAATAAGTAGTACTACCACTTCAGTTAGCATATTTTAGAAACTACTTTTCATACTTTTATTAAATGTCTAAAGTTGGTAGATGAGATAAGTATGCATAAATACCATTCTTTAGATTTTATATGGTGCTGCAAGTTTCAGTGGAAAAATGAAAGTTTGTTTTTTCTGACACTGTATACATTACATACACACATTACAAGTATATATACATCCATATGTACAAAAACACATGAACATGATTTTTTCACGATAGGAATCTAATAAGGTTGGCAGTGTACCACGTCGGAAGGCACCTCGTTTTTATGCTGTTACCAAAGATGAAAGACCAGATCCTCGTACTCCTCGTAAGAGAAAAACTCGTCATTCAAATAATCCACCCATTGAACGTCACGTGGGCTGGATAATGGATAGTAAAGAACATCGACCTAGAACATCATCAATAGGGTAATTAACAATATACTTGATATTCCTTCATAAAAAATAACTTTAAAAATTTATTTTATTTTTTATTTAGACCATCTAGTTCTATAGATGGATCTGGAACAAGTTATGGTAGTAGTGTTCCACAAACATTACCAACATTTCAACATCCATCACATTTATTGTTACGAGAAAATAATTTTACTCAGGAAGTTTATCACAAATATCATTCCAGATGTATCGAAGGTAAATTTGTAAATGATCAATATTTTTGTTGTTTTTTAAATTAATTTATTTTTAGAGCGTAAACGGTTTGGTAGTGGACATTCACAAGAGATGAATACATTGTTTAGATTTTGGTCTTTCTTTTTGCGAGAACATTTTAATAGATCAATGTATAATGAATTTCGTATGTTAGCTTTGGAAGATTCAGAAGCTGGTTATAGATATGGCATTGAATGTTTGTTTAGATTTTATTCTTACGGATTAGAAAAAAGATTTAGGCCCTCTTTGTATCAGGATTTTCAACAAGAAACAATCCGTGATTATGAAAGTGGACAGTTGTATGGTTTAGAAAAATTCTTTGCATTTCATTATTATTATAAACATGCTGTGGATATTGAAATTGATCCAAAACTAAAAGAATATCTAAGTCAGTTTAAAACATTAGATGATTTTAAAGTTGTGGAGGTTTGTCTAATGGTTTGTAAGAAAGGAATAGTATATTTAATTTATAACTTTTTTTTAGCCGCAAATTAATGAACAGTTAGAAAAAAATCGAAGAAAACATATGGCAAGACGTAATCGTAGTGTGAGTGAAAGCATTGCTATTAGTTCAGATAGTCGTACTGGTTCACGGCCTAGTCAGTATGGTAGTGGACATAGACGTTATTCAAGTAGTGGAAGTAAAAGTAATAAAGTTAGGTGAATAATTTTTTTTTAATTATATTTTTAAATAAATTATACATTTCACATGATATGATATGGATTTTAGATGCTTTAACAATTTAATTTCTATATTTCTATTTAATACATTCACTTTCAGATACGATTTGACTACGTATAGTTCCTCTGCTGGGGCCACTGGAAATTATTCAGAAAGTTACCCTACTACCAGTTCATTCGGTGTTGGTTCCTATGGTCGTTCACAACATAACTGGTGGCGCCAGCATAAAACTTTCTCACAGTCAAAAAAAAAAGATGATGATTCAAAAGAAAATAAGTAAATATCCACAATATTTTTACAACTAATGAAGGATGTCATAAAATCTTTAATAAGTATGTTTTTTTTAATATATATTATTTCAATTTTAGTATAAAACATAATTAAGTGTGCTTATTGAATCAACTTTTCTATAAAAAAAAATTCGTATAAGAAATATGTGTCGTGTGTTTGTTAATTTATGTGATTACTTATATGAAGCAGGTGCATACTATGTAAACATGTTAAAAATCTATATATGCACATATATAATTACACACACACACACAATACAATACAACATGCCACACACAATGTATGTGCATATATACATACATACACACTCTCTCTCACACACACACATATACATACATGATTGCATATTGCATATATTTATATGTAGATGCAGTTTTTCAATTAATTAGAACTGACTTTGTATTGGAAAATTAAAAAAAATACAAATTATTTTCAAAAATGTGTTTTTCATATATTATTAATACTTTGGATTAAATTTGTTTTATGTGTTTGACATCACTGTAAATATATTGACAAAATCTTTATTGAGTAATTAAAACTGGATGAAAATATGCAACTAATGTTTTGTGACAATGAATATTATTATTTTATTAATGTAAATATAAAATTTAGAAGTGCTAGTAAAGTTACATTTACATAAATTAGTTGAAAATTCAAACAATATATAATCATGTGTATGATGAAAAAATTATTAATTTTAATTTGTTATTATTTTAAGAATAAGATGTGAAATATATTAATGCTTTTAAAAAAAGTAAAATTATACCATTACCTGAAAGTATACCATTTAAGGCAAATGAATTTTCACCCCAACACCACAATAATTTAAAGTGTTCAATAATTACTTATTGTTCACTTGTTTACACAAATGAATTTTTACCCCAACACCACAATAATTTAAAGTGTTCAATAATCACTTATTGTTCACTTGTTTTTTATAATTATATAATTTATAATTATATTGGCTGATGCATTTCGACGGCGACGCCATCGTCAGAGCCTTTGTGTAAAGTGAATCAGCCACAAAATCAAAACAGCCAATATATACCATTTAAATTGTTCAAATTATATATATATATATATATATATATATATATATATATATATATATATATATATATATATATAATACATGATTTATTGCATTATTTTTTTTATAAAAAAAAAATTAATAATACAAGTACTTGATTTTTTTATGTATACATACTGTAAATGTAACTAGTTGAAATACATCATATTATCTTCTATATATGTAATTGGAAGAAATTATTCTTTGTGATTAAGTATATTTTTATATATGTATTGAAATTATGTGTTTGAAATGTGTGTATAAAAATTAATTTTATACCATTAGTAGTAATCTTTGATCGACATAATATAATTTTTTTATTACTGGACAAAAAATTATGTATGTATATAAGTTATTTGATTATATGTGTATTTGCAAATATATACACACATATGCATATAAACATTCAAAAGTGTGAATTTTTTAATTTTTTCAATTATTTTGTGAATGATAATCAGTCTTTTTTTGTAAATTCAAATTTTAATTAAAACCCATTTCAGAACACTTAGATTGATATTTAATTGATGAAATTTAATTGAAGTTTATATTTACTATTTAAATTGTATTTAAACATTTTTGATATTATAGTTTTAATTTATATTTATATATGAACATACACACAAATGTGTTCTTATACATTGCACACATTTACATTATTTTTGTTATTTTCTCAATATACTCGTCTTTAACTTTAATACTTACATTTAAAAAGTTATTGAAAACTTTAGTCATACTGTAATATTGTCGTCGGTCAAAAGGTGGTAAATAATTATAGTTTTATTTTATGTATAACTTTTGTTATTATTTGATGCTGGAATAACCTGTTTTGCTTTTTCTAATGGTAAATTAAAAGTTTTATAATATTGTAAATCATTTTGATATCTGTTACAATATTAACTTAGTATATTCTGGAATATAATGTATACTTTTTCAATATTTTAAAAATAAGAAGGTAACTGTTTATACTTATGAAACAGTCATATTTTCTTGCATTTTTTTGTATTTTGATCGGCCTTAAAGTGTACCTTATTCCTAACTCCTAATATTTCTTACAGGTTACTTCTTGATCGCAATAGTACAGAGAGCATTTTCAATTTAAAAATGTAAGTTTATTAAAACTAAAATTATTCATGGTGTATAAACATTTTTTAAGTATTTTTTTATATTGCTAATCAATAAAGTTCATTTATATTATGTACTCAGAATGTATGAAATATTTTTTTTAAAAAAGATTCTTTTTTTAAAAAAATATATTGAAGATAATAGCAAAAAATGTGCTCATTTTTTTTACTTATGTAGTACTTATATATGTATATATTATATATATATATATATATATATATATATATATATATATATATATATATATATGCGTATGTTTTGTGTATGTGTCATAATTTATATAAATGGAATTTTTAATAATACAGATTTTTATTGATATAATTAATTACAATACAAATGTTTGGCTGCGTAAATTTTTACTAATGTTATGTGTATGTTTAGTCATTCTGTAAGTACAAAACTATATATATAAATATAGGTGGCCTAGATGAGACTGAAGGGTTTAGCCATTTACTTGATTATTGACATTTACTATTCTTCAATCTCATTTGAGCCACTTATAGTGAATGCATGTATACATACATATATATACATGCATTTATATATATATATATGAAGTTTATTTCATGAATGCGATATGTAACCATGGAGTTCATTATAAATTTGTAACAATCATTGATAACATTTTAACTTTATATTTAATGAAATATTTTTTAAAAAAAGTAGATATCAATTTATTTTAGTTTAGGAATATATTTATTCATAAGAATAATTATTTATTGCAGACTTTTGATTATAAACATCTATTGATAATGAATTAAAAATGAAAACTGAAACAGTCCGTTAGTATTTCAAATGCGAATAATATAATTTTTTTTTTTTTAATATCTGGGTTTTAATATATTTATATTTTAAACATTTCGTTATAAAAATAAATATTTGTGATATTTATGTGAATATATTTTAAATGGGTAATTAATAAATAATAAAATTCTTAATTTTTCGACTTCCCATTTATAAACACCCAAAGAATTACGTTGAAAGTTCTATAATCAATTTTAATACTTTATTTTTTCATTCTATTACATTAGAATATCAATAAAACTAATTTTTATAACTTAGCATTTCTTTTATACATATGGAATATAAACTGTATTTACAAATAATAGTTTATACGTCACTAGCCATATTTAATGACAATAAAAAATATTTATGTAAATACGAATAATATTTCGTAAACATCTTGAGCAGTACCAACACTTGTTGAATAAAATTCATCAATAAGAAATTTATATTCAAGCTAAAATTATATAGGAACATGACTATAAATGCATGGTTAACATAATTTAATAATATCAATTATATATATATATATATATATATATATATATATATGTATATATATGTATGTATGCAGGCCCGCCCCAAGGGGATCGGCCGCCCGTGTGCGAAAATATTTCGGCCGTCCCCATTCCCAAATTGCACTTTTTCCATGGCAGACTATTGAATTATATTTATTAACTTCAAGGGAAAGGATAATCGGAATTTTCAGAGAAATGTGTTAGAAATACAATGATAGTATGTTTTTGTATTCGAAAATGGTCTCTCAATAATATGTAGTTAAACGCTATAATCAAGTAACACCGCCGAATAGGTCAAAATATTACTTAAGAGCTGATGTGGCTAGACAAACTTAAAGAATGTGTTGTTTCACATATCTAAAAATTAAAGGTAACTGAGTGTTGTTTTTTTTTTAGAATCGACCACTTCTGAAGCTCGGCCGCCCGTGTGCATTGCACACATTGCCCATTTGGAAGGGTTGGGCCTGTATGTATGTATGTGTGTGTGTATGTTTATGCATGCATGCATACATACATATTGTGCTTTTACAAATGCAAAACATTTATTTATCCAATCTAAATTTTTAGTCTGATCTTTCTAAATATTTAAAAATTAACCACGCATATATTTAAATTAACATATGCAAATGTGTATTTATATATATATATATATATATATATATATATATATATATATATATATATATATATATATATATATATTTTGTATGTTTCTATACTTATTTATTCATTGAAAATTTTGTCAAAAATGCGAAGATTATACGAAATGTTTGTATCGCACTATTGTGCCATAATAGTGTACATATTCTTTCACACGATGAATTTTCACTACTAACACCACAAGATATTAGAAAATGTTCAATAATTATATATTGTTCATTTTATTTGTTTACAACAATAAGTTAATCCGATTTTGATGGTAATGCCATCGTCAGAGCATTGTGTTATAAAATCTAACAAATAGTAGCATTAATAGCGAAAAGATTTTTATGAAAAAAAATAATGATAATATATTTACACAATATATATTGTTTATCTGTTGAAACTAATGAAAGAAATTAAAAATATTATTTTTTTCATATAATCGTATTTTTATTAAGTTTTTGTTTGAATAATGAAAAAAAAATATATTGAATCAGGTTACAACGTACATTTAATGAATCTTATTTACAAATGTTTTTTAATAATTCTGCATATATTGATAACTTCATATGAGATAACAGAAATATAAAGAATATTTTAAAAATAAATTAAATAATTATTTCCTTAATTTATATATATATATATATATATATATATATATATATATATATATATATATATATATATATATATATATATATTATAATAATTGTAAATGATGGAAAAAATTAATTGAAGATATCATAAAATATAAATAAATATATTTTTTATGTTTATAATTGGTTATTGATCTTACTTAACATTAAATTTGAATATGTGTCTTCTTTTGAAAGTAATATTATAAATAAATTCTATTATTTCAGTTTTCTTACAATAAATATCGTATTTATTTATTTTCTTCGCATTTTTATTATAAAGTTTTGCCAAACTAATTCAATATTAAAAGATAGTGATATTGAGCACTAATATACATAGTTTTTAAATTAAATATCATTAATTTAATATCATGAAATGTTCTAAAAAAACTTCCATAAAGTTAAAGAAAAGTTTTTGATGACATTCATAGTTTCAAACAAAATATGTGATGAAAGAAATATTTTCTTTAGTATTAATTTTATATATTTGTATCTGATATTGTTAAAAGCACGAGGTTCCAAGCAAAAGTTTTAAATGCCTGTCTAAAATTGTCACTGATTTTTATAATAGATATACATGAAAAAACCATTTCAATGTGTGAAAAAAGTGTGAATACTATATGTAAATAATATTTTGTTTGTAATTAGTATGCATACATATTTTTACATCGTCATATATTCGTACTAAGTAAAATATAACTTGAGCACGTGTTGATAAAATGAAACACGTAGTTTTAAACATGTACGATGATAACTCAAATGTATGTGCATATTTATGTAAATTAATAACTACATAATATGATGCAGATGATAGAGATTGTTTTATATTATTAACATACATATATTTTAATTTCGCAATTTGTTTATAATATTTACATGTGTGAAAAAGACATTTAAATAAAAACACATTCTTTTTAATTACATATATATATATATATATATATATATATATATATATATATATATATATATATATATATATATATATATATTATATATATATGGATTAGACTATATTGTATATTTTACATACATATACAATTTTGTAATATATTTCTAGTGAAAATATGAACGTCACCAATATTTAAAATTTATAGAAGTTTTAGTAAAAATACATTAAAATTATGTATTTTATATAAATAAACAATATGTTTCCTAAATATACTAAATACTATCATTGTTATCGTTTTATAATAATATAAACTCTAGTTTTAAATACATAGTGTAACTACATCTATCCTGAGGTTATTTTTCATTGTCAGCGGATAAAATAGTACAAAATATGATTTGATTAAAATATGTTCTTTTCTATTGATTCATTTTTGAATAAAGCATATTTTATGGTCAAGTATTGTTTTTATTCTCTTTTGTAATTGCCTATAAGCCTTATTTCACACAATAACATTTTTCAAACATTATTAATATTCGAATCGCCTTTTTTTATTGTTGTATCATTTAAAAACATTCAGCCTCTTGGTTTTTATATACATATATCATTTAAACTTGATTTGTTCTTTTTAAACTTGAAAATGTTCAATTTGGAAATATACTTCAATTTTATTTTTAAAAATAAATATTAAGTATAATTTAATCGTTGATGTTTCGTATTTTACATGATAATCTGATTCATGTCGGATTAGTATTTTGTAATGATCTTTATGTAATTTTTTGCGTATAAGGAATATTTGATTCTTAAATTAAATTATTATCTCATGTAATACTCGTCGTTGTCAAAATTTTAAAAACTATATTTGTGAACCATTTTGTCTTAAGCATGACACAACAAAAAAAAGTAAGTCTTAAATTCATTAGCAATATAAATACAATTATGAGAAAAATAACAATACTTTATTATCTTAATATAAATGTCTGATATGTCTCATTTAGTTTTATGCTATTCAAAACATCTGAGTATTATTTATCGATATAATTAGAAAAATACAAGTGCCTGTACTCTTTTTTTGAAATATAATTTTAATTAAATTTTTTGAATGACTTAAATCTACGTTAAGGCATCGTATCTCAATTTATCTTCGACTTGTATACGTTTATAGTAAAACAATACGTGACCATTAAATCAATTACTTAAGTTATTTACAATGTAACTTCAAAATTTATAAAAATGTTTCCAATATCATACCCATCATAGTCAGACCCATCTATCTTCCAACTTAAAATTAAATCACATTGTATCCGTAAACTACTGCAACGAGCAAATCAGCACGCGGTCGGCATTGGTTTCATATTTGCGATAGAACTCATTCTTCGAACTTTGGCTGTTGTAAATGTTTTCTCAATATCTTCGAGACTACGTCCTTGTGTTTCAGGCACACAGAAAAATATAAAGAATGCACTGATTAGACATACGACTCCAAACAACCAAAATGCACCGTGCGCACCGATCACGTGTATCAAATCGGTAAAAGTTTTTGTAACGATGAATGTACACGCCCAATTGAAAGCAGTAGTAACGGATGCTGCTGATCCGCGGATTTTCGACGGTAATATTTCACCCATCATAAGCCACGGTATCGGACCGAAACCGAGCGAAAATCCGATTACGTATATAACAAAACTCGCCAGAGGTAACCATCCGAACGATTCTAATGCGAATCCGATATGTCGTAGATAAAAGAACGTACCGAAAATTCCTAATGTTATTGTCATCGAAATACTGGAAATGTAAAGAAGAACTTTTCTTCCTAACTTATCGATTAAAACGGTCGCTATAAACGTTGATCCAAAATTAACCACACCGACAATAATTGTACAAACATGTTCGTTGATTGTACTGCCCGCATATTTGAATATCATTACCGTGTAAAAAATCACAGCATTGATACCGGACAATTGTTGGAAGAACATCAGACCCAACGATATAGCTAATGGTTTTAAATTTTTTTTTTGAAACAGATCCATACAAGCCGTGTTCGTACTGTTCTGATCTGCTTCAATTTGTGATTTCTGAATTTCATTTAATTCCGGTTGAATATCCATATCGCTTCCTCTTAGCCATGTCAATGCGTCCCGTGCCTTTTTCGGACTGTTCTTTGATATGTACCAGCGAGGCGTTTCAGGAATAACGAGCATCAATATGAAAAACGGCACTGGCAAACAAGCGCCGAGTATTGCGAGTTTCGACCAGTCGAGGTAATTGCCAGCTACGAAACATAACAGAATGCCAATATTTCCTAAAGCCGTTGGGAGTAGACCGAGCGTTCCTCGAACTTCTGGTTGAACAGTTTCGCCGAGATATACGGGTAAAGCTAGAGATGCTATTCCGACGCAAAATCCAGCTATCGCACGACCTGTGTAGACGAATTCGACGGCGGAAGCGAATGCGATAAAAAACCAAGACGTTATAAACGGAATTGCAGTTATTAAAATAGTCCGTTTTCGACCTAGATACTCGATGAGAGATCCTCCACATAAACCACCGACAAGAGCAGCTAACGGCATTAAACTACCGATCCATGAAGCCTGAAATATATAAGTTATAAATATTATATATATTTAAACGACCGAACTTTCTGATCAATCATATATATTTGATAGAGCTAAACACCCACCTCTTCTCTAGTAACAAATAAAGTGCTATTTGAATGTTGCATGGATGCGAGTGCTGGAGAAGTGTAAGCAGAAACAAAACCGACTGTCATTGAGCAAAGTGATACTGACAACGCAGCCAATACCTGTAAAAAATAGAAAACAAAATAAATACATATAAAATATATGGACATAGAGATGTCGGTTATTACTTTCTTTATATATTTAGGATTTTTTTCCCTATTTGGTTCATAATTCTGTAATTGTTTTTTGACAATTTGAAAAATATTTTTATATACATATATATAATATCATCAACATATTAGTTTTTATCAGTCTACTACTTAACAAAAGTCTCAACATATGTATGCCATCAGGTAAGGCATTATGAAACTAAATTTTCATCTGATTAATTATTCGATTAAAAAATTAATTGTCATTTACGTCGTTTTTTAACTAAAAAAATAATCAGATAAAAATTTAGTCGGATAAAACATAAAAACCGACTAAAATCTTAAGTTAATTTGTTTTTCTTTCTTTACGTATTTGCTTCTTCTTCAGAAATGAATTTCTTTGCTAAACAAAATTTATCCCATTTCATCGCCTAAAAGATAGGATGAAAAATGTGAACGAAACCCTTATTTATCTTTTATTTTTACTGTTTCACATACTTCCGTGGAAATAATTTAGAAATTATTATATTTCATTAATAATTTTTTAAAATTCAATTTCATTAAAATTACAATTTAAATTTCATGAAAAATTTTTATAATTTCTGCAAACAAAATAATTTTATTTGAAAATTTAATTTTTAAATTTTTATAAATTTTTCGTGACGATTTAATTAACAATCGTTTTTAATTAATATTGAATTTCACTAATATTGCACAATTTTGAATATTTCAATCAATCGGTTTATCAATCGCTTAAAACGATTGATGAATAAAAAAATCAATCACGATTAACGATTCATGATTCATTTATTAGTCGTTAGTTATCGCTTTATTTAAAAACGACTAATTTCCAATCAATTATTTTATTATTCACTTGAAACTACTAACGACTAATAAATTAATCGTAACCAACGGTTAATTTTACACGACTAAAATTTTAGTCGTTAGTCGTCAATCAGATAATTTTTGACTCTATTCTGTATGTCATGTTCTTATATCACTAGTATTTGGTTATTCTTTACTCGTTAACTAGGCGGGTTACTAATATATATACATATATATATATGTGTGTGTGTGTGAGTGAGTGAATGTGTGTAAAATTTATTTATGTAAAATATTGTATAAACACTTGTATACATTTATTTTTTCCGTTTTATTCAGTTCATTCTTTGTGAACTATTCTTAATATTCTGTTATTATATTTAATTTCTTATATTATTTAATTTTATCTAATCTAATAACCATTTCTAATTATAAATTTATGGGTATATTAACTCCTATTCTCAAATATCTCAGAACTTTGTAATTGCATAGTTTTCATGTTGTCTTGAATATGTGTTGTTATTAAATTGTACGAATGGAATTCGAACTCAATTTAATTTCTTGATAGTGTTATATTTTATAGACGTGTTTTTAAAAGATAAACTTCAAATATACTGATAAAAACAGTAAATCGTTAAAAAATTAAAATGAATTAGTACAGATGTAGGAAAATTAATTTATTTGAAATGAAATAAATATGTTGTCTCAAAATAAGAAAATATAATATAAAATAGTGAAATAATTTATACAAAGGAAAGAACTATTCATCAACTATACAAAATGATGTAAATATGTTCAGTATTTACTTATTGTTCACTTTTTCGCTTAGATTGCATAGCATCTATTTTTTTATTATTTAAATTTAAAGAATAAACTACCAGTTTCAATTTATTTCATTTCTTACAAAGATATTTGATGACGTCGTTAAATCTTTTTCGTAGTTTGTTGAAAAATGTGTTAATTAAATTTGAAAATATGCAATTTGTTTTGGAATTAATGAAAAAAGTTAATATTTAGGTGTTAGTACTGTATTTAATTCGTATTCTAATAAATTATTTTCAAACACTATAACATTTTATTCGAGTTTCAATAATCTCTCTATATTGATCACTTGTAAAAATCCCGTTCCGATGAAGAATAATTTCTTTAGTAAAAAATAAATTAGTTGTTGTTTAAATTATATTAAGTAAGAATAAAAAGTTCAGTAATAACAATTTTTATACTTTGTTTTCAAAATAAAAACGAGCATACCTGTGTTGCAGTACATTTAACATTCGGAGAAGTTTCAGGACTTGAAAGTGTGACATGAGTATCGGCTCTCATTAAAATCTTCATTTTGTTTGTTTTATTTGATTCTTTTTAAACAAGAAATTAAGTAATCAAAAGCAAATATTTTATGACATATAAGACTATAAAATATTTTTTAAAAATCAGATCATCGTCAAAAATATATCAGTTTTGTATGTATATATGTACAAATATATACATATATATCTATTAAAAAACATACACACACACACACATTTCACCTAAATAAAATATGCAGTAGCAGTAATATATTAATTGCACTTGATTATGATATAAGTTGTGTTGTTTAAGATGATTGAAGCACAAAAACTTTGTTAGTGAAGTAGCGTCGCTTTTTAATACACTTTACAAATCATCAATTTAAAGATTTGTATGGTAGGGGAATAATAATTATTGCTACTGATTGACAAACAGTACGTGATTAACATTCGGCAATTTATAATCAATGCGGCTAAAAAATTATATATGACGCGTATCTTCTCAATTGTATTGACGCAAATAAACATCTTAATTCAAGTAAATATTTTTAATTAACTATTAAACTGTATCTATTTCATTTTTATTATATGTCGAAAAGTTTATTGTAAAAAATTCAAATTAATTTAGATGTTTGCTTAAAACGGGACAAATTAATAAATAGTTTAAGGTCCATAGTTATGAGAAATTTTAAATAAAATGCTTCATTAATAAAATTTCTAATAAATAATAATATATTTTATAAAATATATGTCATAAGTTGATATCAATGTCAGATGTCAGACAGTTTATTATTGTACTAGATTTTATTTAAAGATTATACACACACACACATTCATACACACATATGTATATATATATATATATATATATAAATTAAATAATGTTAATATTTATAGAACATTTTTTAATTCGTAATTTAAGAGATGCTTGTAAATTTATAATATAGATCATTTTTAATTAATAGCATTTTATTTCGTAAAAGATATTTAATGTTTTTATAAATTTACATGTTATTGACAATTTTTTTTTCATTTTGAAAATAATAAATTTCTTTAGTGTTGTATCAATAAAATTTAAATATAATATATAGTGCCGTCCAAAAGTTAATTGAATAAACATTTCTGAGTTCTTAAGTAACATAATGTTTAATATCGGTTTCTCATCACTGGCTTGTATAGTCATGATTTATAATTAGGAAATATTTAAGAGTATTCCTCGAAATTCATATCATCCGCGTAACTAAACAATAAATAGTACGTAATTGTAGAAATTTACCGCGCTGGAAGTTAGATGAAATTGAACACTCGCACTATTCGAAGTGGAGAAGGACGTATTTGTTTACATTTAATACATTCTTGTAGATATTTTACAGTGAAATCCTAATATTCAATTTCAAAAAATATAATTATTGTTCATAAGAAAATATTTGAATCATGTATCCAGTTTTATTCGCTACTGTACATATATATATATATATATATATATATATATATATATATATATAGTATATGTATATATATATATATATATATATATATATATATATATATATATAAAAATAAATGAAATTCTGCAAATTATGTTAGTATTTGATTAATAATCGTTCATATATACATAAATTATGTTTAAGTACTGGCGCTAAAAGTTCAATTATATGTCGTTCTTCAGTCTCGAACAATCCATCTCAATCAATAAAATGAATGTTATAATAAATGCAATAAATAAAGGATCCATTTCAAGCAACGGAAAAATCCGCTGTCAATTTTGATCATGATAAACAGTTATTTTCTGATTTCCAACAAACATTAAATCTTCAAAACATTTAATATTTTTGCTAACGATAAATGTGAAAAAATTAGACACATACATACATTCATACATACATACATATATATATATATATATATATATATATATATATATATATATATATATATATATGTATGTATGTATGTATGTATGTATGCATGTATATTTGTATATATGAACATTCCTTTTATTTTGAATTTTTTTCTACTCTTCTCTTTCCCTTCTTCTCTTTATATAAATATTATATATATATATATATATATATATATATATATATATACACGAGGGTTGTTTGATAAGTATGGTAAATTTATTTATTGTTTAATTTGATTAAATTTTTCAATTTAGTTTTTCATACTTTTTTTACCATACTTATCAAACGATCCTCGTATGTGTGTGTGTGTGTGTGTTGTAAATAACATTAGAGAAAACTACACAAATAATTCTCTCTTCTATTTTACAAAAATTAATTAATCAACAATAATTTAAATATGTATACAGGTGAAATTGTAAAAATAACAAAAATTATTTAGAAACTGATTAATTTATATGAAAAAGTGATATTTATAAATTAACATGAAAAATCAATCTTCATTAAATCTGATATCAAACAGCTGTGTCTAAATATAGTGTTTTATTCAATGTTTTTTTATTAGCTAATTTATTACTATTAGATTTAATTGATAAGTATGTAAAGAATCTTATTCTTACTGTTTGTTTTGAAACTGTGGCAAATTCACTTAAACACAAATGAATTATCACCCTTAATAACACAAATGTTATAAAGTGTTGAATAATCACTTATTGTTTACTTTATTGTTTATAACAACAATGGACTAATGTGCATGACGATGATGGCATCGCCGTCGAAATGCGCATTAGCCCATTGTTAAAAACATCAAAGTGAACAGTAAGTGATTATTGAACACTTTATAACAAATAGTATTGTTGGAGTGATAACCCATTTGCGTTAAATTTTATTCTATTTGTTTTCAAAAATATGCATAATTGTATGAGATGAATATTTTTCCATTTACTTTAATTAATGTGCGTGTCGTTTATTTTTAATAAACTCGATCAACAGATAAATCATCGGATACATAACATTGTTTAGTTTATATTGTTTATTAAAAAATGTGTTTTTATAAAATTGCATCTTTTTTGGAACTCAATTGAAAATCTCACACTATGTTTAGAATGTATTTTTATAATTTTAGTTAATTTTATGTTATGGACGATAATTTATTTATCACCGAAAATTCAGTTTCATATCTCTGTTATCTTATTTAAGAATAAAACTATCATTCGATCAAATTTCTCAAGAACAATTCATTTCTGACAAATGTTATGTTGTCAAGCTTATTGAATTATTTAAGAATGTGAACGAACTAATTATGAATAATTCTAAATTTTTTATATTTATATATAAATAATAAACCAAAATCAACAATGTATAGTGAAAATGCAGTTGATTAATAAATTATTACATCTCTATTAATAAAATATCTTAAATATTAGATATTGACGTTAACATCGTTTAAATTTATTCTATTATATTTAAAAATAATAGCATATTAAAAAGAATGCATGTACGTATGTTAAGTTGCCACTTGTATATTTTATTTATTGTTTTCATAAACAATTTGTAATTATAATGGATCATTATTAATAATTTCATAATTTTTATCAATGAATTGAAATTTAGTGGAAATTAAATGATCATCTTTAAATTATTTCAGATATTTATGCTAAACATTATTTGTTCTTCAAAAATAAATAAATTTACGCCGGTTTTTGGTAAAACATTTTCTTCGAGTTTGAAATTTATTCGAATAGAGCACATAAATAAATATGAATGAAATATTATTTTTATTGACATCTAAAGTCATTCGTTTTTTATTAGATACATATATTTTGAAATATATGAACCTGTGATTAATACGATTGAATATTCTGTAAATAATCCATGTTTATACCGTTCTGTCGTAATTAGTAGAGTTCATTAAACGTGATTTATAATAAGTGAAAGTAGACGTATGATTTTAATTCTATACCTCTCAAGATATGTACGCTCATCTATCTAAAAAACTATTGTTTATGCGATAATCTATATGATTTTATATGCGAAAAGTTAGCTGAAAACGAAAAAAGTAAATGAGTGTGTAATAAAAACATGTTTGGAGCGACAATAGAATGGAAAATAACCGTGACATTTGGACACACCTCCAAAACGTACGAAATTAAACGGCGTAAAAATTATGTTATATTTTTAAATATGTACGTAAATTGTCGATTGTATCGACAACAAACTACTTTTCAAACGACCTTCTATTCGACACTGTTAAAAATGCATAAGTTTTTAAGAACTTGTTTCAATAGACCGCAATCGAACAGAACATGCACACGCATACTATACACACATGCACGCACACATATTATCTATGCATATATATATATATATATATATATATATATATATATATATATATATATATATATATATATATATATATATATATATATGTGTGTGTGTGTGTGTGTGTGTTGTGTGTGTGTGTGTATGTATGTATGTATGTATATATGACAGTGTGCGTCACAGAATTGTACAGACTTGGCCTCTTTGACACGTCACAACCTTCACAAACATTTTATTATTTTCTATTTTGCTTTGCAATCCACTGCGCGCTCGTGTTTGTATGCATGTGTGGTCGAAGGCTCGCCATAATCGTACCAATGAAAAGGGCAAATATATCGTTGGCACTCTAGAAAGTCAATCGTGATTGGTTAAACGAACACAATGCAGTTTATTAGCAGCAACGACTGACTTTGCTCAATTACAATACGGTCGCGACAGTTTCTTGGCCGTTCTATTACGTCAGAATGTGTTTTCGCTAATTGTCACGAACGCGATTTTTTTAATGTACATCAATAAAATGATCATACCGAGTATACAATTTGTTTTTGTTCTTATATTAGTTGTGCCATGTATCATATTGCGTTGCTACACTTGCACCCATTGTATTCGACATTGCATTTATAGGACATTATCCCTGTATCAATTTTCGATTTTATTACTCACTGTACATACGTGTACTTATATAAATATGCACATACACCGATAGATCGATATAAAATAGTTATTTAAATTTATAAATACCATATTTTTGCATTAATGTGTCCTTTTTTAAAAATTATATAATTAAATGAAAAATTAATATCTTCTAAAATTTAATGATTTTCTTTCTTTCAAAGGTGACTCATTTTAAAAGCATTGTTAAACGAATATTATGTATGTACTGATTTATTTGAAAAATTAACATAATTATTTACAACACAAATAATTACTGGACATATTTCTACACACACACACAAACACAATATATATATATATATATATATATATATATATATAAATATAAATATATATACACATACACACATATCACCATTGTCATCAACCTTTCTCTATCCACTGCTGTATAAAGGCTTCTCTTGAAAATTTTCTTTATATTGTATATACATACACAGACACTACTTATGTACATATGTATATCTCTTTATATGAATATTGCAAAAATATGTACATATATTTGTTTGAATTATATATGATAATTGAATGCAAAAATTTTTGAATGCACAAGATTCTTGAGTTTTGAGTTTTTAGGATTGGTAGTTTTGTCATTAATATGAAGAATGTAAATTGTAGAATACAAATAATTTTAAAATGCATGTCTTTGGATATAAAAATATTTGTTTAAGTGTCGATTACACGCTAATTCTTCTATAAAAGAAGGTCAACAAGTACAAATTATTTAGAAAGGTTAAAATAAATAATATGTCAATAGTTAATGTTATGTATGTATATATATATATATATATATATATATATATATATATATATATATATAAACATATTATTTAATCTTTGCTAGACAGGATATAAAAAAACTTATCTCTGTAAAATACCTTATATAATTTTTCTATGAAATTCAGAGATAAATCCACGTATATATAAAAAATATTAATCAATAAAAATTGTTTAATTAAATATTATGTTTTGAATAACAATTTTAATAAAAGTATTATATCTGTTTAGAAGATTCACTAAATTATTTTATTAATTGAACTTTAATTAAAATTAATATTTTCCTTATAGTTGGTTATTATCTATCTATATATCTATCTATCTATCTATCTATCTATCTATCTATCTATCTATATATATATATATATATATATATATATATATATATATATATATATATATGTGTGTGTGTGTGTGTGTGTGTGAAAAGCGTACGTTTTCGTTAAAAACAATTAATTAAAACATGAAATGAATTGAAACAGTGAATTTAGTTATTATGATGAGGTCAGAAAGTAGTCCATCAAATATTCACCCAATGATATGAAACGTAATGACGTACATTGTGACATATGTACATTAATAAAAGCGTATGTGATGCATCGCACGTACAATAATTTGAATACAAGTCGGTCAAATTAATATAAATTTACTTTTTTAAAGGTATTATTAACTGAAAAAACATACATTATTTGATATTCATGATAGTATAACACAGGCAGAAAAATAAAATTTCATTTATTCTATATCAATTCATAAACCTTTTTGTAAGTATCATATGTTTTTGATTTAATATCAGTCATGTTTACATATTGATTGACAAGTTCAAACAATCATAGAGACGATCATTGCCTATTGACTGATGCATTAGGAATTTGTTTGATTTTTCTTATACTAAATGAAAAATGATTCCTGAACATGTTATAATTTTCGATTTAGTCATATATAAAGTCATCCGAATGTGACGTATAAATTTGTGTTTTATTAAAAAGAAACTATATACATGTTTCTTTTAAATAAAACATAAATCTAGGGGTCACATTTGGATAACCGTATATAAATATTTTAAAATAAGAAAATCCTATATCAAAATTTAGCATTTATCAAAAACAGATAAATAGTATTATCATTTTTCTATTAAAGTTAAATAAAATATTAATTATCCATCATATTACAGAATTGATTAGAAATAGAACAATTTCAAAACGAAATCATTCGTATAGGCGTACGTTTTGTCATAAACTATCCAATATAGTGAGTCTATTATGATTATTTATTAATAATAGTCATCTAAATATTTAAGTCAAGAAGAAATATTTCAGTATGTATAAAAAAAATTAATACATTTGGAAATTATCGAGTAACAGTTGAACAATAAAATTTACCTCCAAATAGTGAAGTGTTCTCCAAATATTATTCGATTTTTTTAAAGAACAATAACTGCAAGTTATTATGAAACAATTTTAAGAAAGCTGCATGCAGCTCTAAAAAACAGCCCGGAAAAAATTATCAGCGCGTCTTATTTCACCATGCTCACTCTATCAAGTTCTATCAGGGCGGTATTGCGTGAATATCGATGAAAGATTTTACATCACCCTCCATATAGTCCAAATTAGCTTTATTATACTTTTATTTACAAATTAAAAAAAATACATTCAAGATGTTCAATGGGAGTCGATAGATGAAGTGAAACATTTGTAGGGCAGTGGCTAGAATCAAAGCACTAATTTCTACCGGAAGGGCTTAAAAGAATGACGATACCGTATGGAAAAATGTTTTAACTTAAATGGAACATATGTTGAAAAAGAAAGCGCTTAATTCAATTTCCTGTGTTTTTATTTACATTTTCCGGGAACTTTTTGAACCCCCTCGTATATATATCAATAACATTAATTAAAAAAATAAAATAAAAATATAAGTAGATTTTACTAAATATATATTAAAGTCATATACACAATCACGCACGTGCATACATTATATTATATATACATATATATATATATATATATTGTTATCAAGTCTGGAAGTGTTATAAAAATGCAAGAATGTTTACGTCAATTCTTTGTCTATAGTAGATATATAATTTCCATAGCGTGTAGTTTCATATATATTATTAGTCGCGTGTTACATTTATTTTGTTATAGTTAATTGGTCTGCATTTAAAAATATTAATGTAATAAAATTGAAATTCATGGCCATGTTATAAGGATAATATATTAACGTTAACAAAATTGTTTTTAAAACAATTTTAATTGCGTATTTGACAACGAAATTGTATGTCGTATTTATATTATCTGACAAATTATATATGCACACAAATATATTGATAATACTGTATTTAAAAAATTAAAAGTTTTTATATTATTTCTATCGTATCCAAGTTTTTAAAAGAATATGAAATTTTAGTATTCATTGTCTCTGGGATCCATTTTTTTTTATTTTAATATATTCTATATTTCCTTTTTTTGCATATAATAATTTTAATAACAGTATCAGAACTTATATATTGAATTCTTGAAATTTTTCTAGGTCAGTAGAACACAATTAAAAAACACTATAAGTCAACAATTAAAGTGAAAATTTAATGACTTTGATTTTAAAACAAAAATAAATCAATTATATATATATATATATACATATATATATATATATATATATATATATATATATATACATATATGAAAATCTTATTTTTGTATTAAATAAGTTTTTATAATATGAGTGTCTTGATGAACCTTATCTCACTTTTTTATTATGTGAAATATATTTACTACATATAATGATTTTTCATGTAAATAAAAGTTTAATAATTATATTACTAAAATATCATCTTGCTTATAATTAATGTCCATAATATCTTACGATTTGAAAATACAAAAATCAGAAATAAATGTTGAACAAACGACTTTTTTATTATATAACTGATTGTTTTTTAACGAAATGCATTGTTTGAGATATTATAGTAAATATTTATTAAATTAATACATACCTGTTTGGTAATATTACCAATATGGATGGGAGTTCTGTCATCGTACGACTGACATGGACTTTTCTCGTTATCTCCATTTAAAGGATGTACATTCTGATCCATATTTAAGACGTCGTTGTTTGGTTGAACTTCGAATTTGTAAAGTGTTTGATACGATGAAAAATCGGTAACAGTTGTAGATGGAGATATTGGCGGATGTTGCCTGTTGTGCTGCTTTCCACGATGGTTTCTTGTTCGATCCTATAAAAAAATAAACCAATTAAAATAAACAATTATTAAAAAGAAATATTTCAATATAAAATATATAAATTAAACATAAAATAGCGACATACGTTTTTAACAATAAAAGGAGCTTTAAATGTAACAGTGATACATTTACAAAATAATAAAATATATCTTATGTAGTGTATATATATACATACAAACAATATTATATTTATATACATTCATGAATGAATATATATGCATATATATATATATATATATATATATATATATATATATATATATATAAATGTTGAATACATATGGCATACAAGTGTGTGTGTGTGTGTTTTCGATTTCACTTAAGTACAACACACTCACGTTGTCATATTAATTATTTTTATTGTTGATATTTATTATATTTTAGTAGATTCGATCTTACTGTTGCGTAGTAACAAAATTAAATTCGTCCTTTTTTTAATCCCGTATATAAAAAGACATTTCAATGAAGCTGATTTGTGTTGTATTTAATCGAATTTTGTAAAATGACAAAATTTCATAATTATGTAAAACATTTCTTCTAATATACGATTAAAAATATATGAATATCTTCATATATAAGATGTACATATTTATCATTAGAAAAATGATCAATGTTATTGAATTTTTTTATTCCTTTTAATGTTAAATTTATATCATATATTTATTTATTGTTTAATATCTATTTCACAAAGAGAACATACTGATTTAGATTTTGTAGTAAAAATTTGTATACTATTGATATTTTTTTCTAATGATTGAAATTCAACTTTATTATTGTATAGTTTTTAGTGAAAAAAATGCATGATTGCCACATTAAAATTGCATTTAACAATACAATAGAATGTTGCTATGTAAAACAATAAACAATTCATATGTTATTTAAAATTTTATATGACATATTCTAAATGTAATAAAATGAGTTGTAAAATAATATTAATTTAATATTAATTGTGATTACAGACAACACATTTACGTCAATGAAATATTTATTCATATATTATACATACATACATATATATATATATATATATATATATATATATATATATATATATATAAATAAATTAGTTTTCTTGTCCATTGTTTAGTCATTATCAATATAATCACACAGTCTGTTATAAAATATAGAAATATTTTGTTCATTTCATTATATATTCTTTTTTGACACCAAGGGCGAAATTGATGTTTTGAAATTTGTAGCCAACATTCGTCATTTATTTATAAATATTCAAAAAGAAATAAATAACAATGTAATAAATCTTACAATTAATATTCTTTATATATATATTTATATATATATGTACATAAAAACATTTTTATTTTCAATTTTTATGTATAAAATAGTTTGTTCTGTGTTAAAAAGTATCAAGCATAAAATGTTTAGTTTTTCTGATCAAAATATGGATTTGTACATGAATTTTGTTTGTTTGATTGTTAACACTTAAACGACGGAGGATAAATCATTGCCCAATACATAAACGGCGAGCATATTTTCGCAATATCATGTTGTCGCAGTTTTTATATTATTATAATAATTATCTTAATAGAAACGGTGCCACATCTCTTTATAGGAGCACAATAATTTATTCTAATATATAAATATTCACTGGATGAAAGTGATAGCAACCTACCCGAGTTCCAGAAATCTCAATTTTGATTTAGAGTACTAAAAGTTATTAATACCCGTCCCGCCATTAACGATTGGTTTTATAAACGGGTATTAATACCCGTCCCATCGTTTAAGTGTTAATAGTAATTAAGATCAAATCAAGTATTGTTTATATTTAAATAGAAATTCCAACAAGAATTTAACTATACGACAATAAATCGAATGATTAAAAGATTGATTAAATATTACATAAGTTCAAGTTTCTAGATTATTCAAAAGACACAATTTGTTGTGAAACCTGTTCTGATAATTGACAAATGCTACATTACTTTACCATAGACCGAAACTCTTCCGTGGAAAATTCCATTATATGTTCGGCAATGGTTCACAGTGAAAGAAGTATGTGCAAATTTACACAGTGAAAAAAAGTACTAAATGTAACTGCACTGATTGTCTCTATTGTAACCATATATAAGTATGCATATCAGCATATTTAATCACGTATAGATTTTTTATAATTCCTTATCAAACGAAAATTCTTCTAAATGTCTTTTATTACCTAACAGAAAATATTTAAGATCAAACATAATTGTTTACAATGAATTAGGTTGTTGACTAGTATTATTTATATTTTATTAGTTAATACAAAGTAAAACCAACTTTTACTTTTTTCTCATATTAAAACTATTAAAACCTTTGTGTTTGTTTTTAATTACACCTGTTTATTTTTAGATAATTATACTTGATGTATTGTGAACGTACATAGAAAAAAACTATTCTGTCACATTTTTCAAGAAATAAAAATTAAAATCGAAACTATTTTACTTGTATCCGCTTATTTTTATCAACAAATTATTAATGTAAGCAATTAAAATTTAATAAATGGAATGCGTTACATTAAATTGAATGAAAATAATCGATTTTTATACAAAATCCAAATATTATAAAATTTCCTGTGTGTAATATATGTTAGACTTTCCAGAAAAATCACTTGGTCTCAAAATAATTACATAAAACAAAATATAAACAATTTTGATAGTACTACATATACAAACACAATTCGGAAATCAGTTTTGCAAGATATGATAGAAATATAGATCTTTAATGAAGGAGTTACGTATTTTAATTATCTGGCATAACAGCTATGTATATATATATATATATATATATATATATATATATGATCATCATCATCATCGGTCCCTCTTAATTCACTATTGGATAAAAACCTATCACAAAACCTTCCATCTCAACCAATTCAATGATTTTCTTTTCAGTTCATTTCAACGAATTTTCTTATTTTTTGGTCCATTTATACGTAAGTCTCTTCCTGAGCTTTCTTGTATATATTAGTTCCCAATCAATATCAATTCAATAAATGTTTGTAATGTTAATGTTTAAGTAAAGTATTGATTCCTTAGGTAAAACTCAATTAGCCACAATATTAAATTATATTATAAACTCAAATTTACTTTTATTTCTCCTTTCTTTTAGACAGTAGACTATATAAACAATTTTTTTTTATTTTACTATTTCAGAGTTTTGAAAGTATAAGTCAGATAACTGAAAGATAACAATAATCTGAAATATTATTTTCATTTATGATAGAAGTTTATATTTTATGCAAAGTCACGGAAATGTAGCAAAATAATAATAAAATATTAAACATTTTAATAAAAAATGGATAAAAAACTTTTATTGCACAAAATAACTAAACAGTAAAAATGTTATATATATATATATATATATATATATATATATATATATATATTCCTATTCATGTACATAATTTGTGTATAAATATTTTAATGAATTCACATGTTCAAGAATATAAATGTTGTATTTTAATAATGTTTAAACATTTAAAATAGTCAAGTATGAACGAAACTTCAATGATGATATGGACTATTTCACTTCATGTAATTTATTGTATATTATGTAATGTTATATATATATATATATATATATATATATATATATATGTAGTTCATATATATATATATATATATATATATATATATATATATATACAAAATAATGTGCAAAAAATGTAAAAAAATTGATAGATAACTAAGAATATTATTTTAAATAGAAAAGTTTATATAAATATTTTACCTGTTTTACTATCCAAATTACAAAAGATTAAAATTCTATTTGATTTGAGTAAAAAAAAATAATTAGCATGATAAACATGATAATTTAGAGCAGATTTTATTTTTATATTCTATTATTCACAAAAAAAAAATTCAAAGTATTTACATTTGATCGATTTGAACGTCTAGAAATTATTAATATATGATACTATTTTTCAATTTAATTTACTACATTACAGTTATATCGAATAATTATAATTCAGTTTTTTTATTTCTATACAAACATTTTAATTATTCTGGAAAATGATAAATAATAATAATGATAAATAACAATAATGATAAATAATAGGTTTTAAAATAAATTATTTTATATATTTATTTTAAAACCTATTATTTCATCATCTAATTTTAAATAAATATATTTTGTCATCCTTATTAATTATTATATCAATTTAATTTAGTCATAATTGAGTGTTGTTGAAAATAATATCGAGAACATTTTTGTTTAATTTTGAAAAATAGTATTTTATTTATATGATACTTTTGTATATTTGTTCCTTTGATAATTTTTTTCTTAAAAATATATATCCTCATATTATTACACATAATTATTAAATACGTCTATAAGAAAAATGTGACCTTATAAATGTAGTTGTAATTTCAGAAACATACATACGCACACACACACACACATATATATATATATATATATATATATATATATATATATATATATACACATACACAATTATTTTTGAAACAGCATGAATTGATATTAGATTGAAATCAAATTTTAAATGCGGTAATAAAGTAATAAATTTTGACAGCATCAGCGAATAAATTGAACAATAAATGATTATTGAACATTTTTAATGCAATATTGTAAGGTTACCATTGTCGTTTATTATTAAAAGCAAATTCAGTCACGTGCCAAAATCGATTTTGAGTAAAATTATTTATTTGAATAATTGCTTATTTTCAAACAAAAATGATCAAACTATGAATATGAAATAAAATGATAAGTATAAATAATTTATATTAAAGTGTAAATAATCTCACGACGCTTTTTTAGTCAACATATAAAATCCATACACTTTAAAATTGTGTTACAACGAATAATGAAGAAATATTCGAAATGAATTATATTTACAAAATTATATAGTGTTATAAAAAAATTTAAATATATAGCCTAATTCTATAGCCGAAATCATAAGAACGAATACTCATTATTAAAGTATTAAATCCCAAAATAATCAATGCTCTATCATTATAAAACAGACAATATTATATGTAAACCTTACAAACATTTTAAATAAGAATATCATTTTCAAATTAAATTTGAAATTTATTAAATAATCAAAAATTAAAGTAATTCACTAAATAATCAAATATATTTAGTATTTGAAATTAAACCTTATTTATGTAGTCGATTGTATGTTTATAGGAATAATATTTAACTTAATTGCTACCGATTCAAAAAATAGTTGTTATAAATACTCTTATTTAAAATTAAATATAACAATTATACAAATCGAAAAATAAGAATCGAATATTAAATCAATGTATGTAGTATACAACTTGATTGTAGTAGAATAAGAGCTTCGTTTTCATTAATAAAAATTAGTAATTGAAAAATATATAAATGATTTTTTATATAAAATAATAATAATAATCGTTATATATGAAATGAGCATGTTGTATTGGAAATGTTATCAAAAAAATCAACACTATGAAAAACAGTTCAAATATAATATATATGGAATTGTTGAATTGTAATGAAATGTACACAAATGTTAAAAATGTAATAAACCAATATGAATATATACACACACACACATTATATATATATATATATATATATATATATATATATATATATATATATATATATTGTAACAATAATGAATACATGCCTGAAGTAAACAAAACATTCTGGAATCGTTATCAAAAAAATTAAACAATACTGAAAAATCAAACACCAGTACAAAGAGAACTCGATAAAATTATAAATAAATAAACTGAATAATCGTCACAATATTACATTAACTTCATACTAGAACACTTCTACAGATACTAACCAACTAATAATTAATAACTGATCACAAACCTGTGAAGGCAACGTGTAGTATTATGAAAATGAAATGCGAGTGTTTATTGAATTTCATTTAATTCTTTCTATACACATCCTACAAACTTATTAAATCTAATTAAAATGTACACTTATATATATTATGCCATAAATTATTTTTTTACATATATTTTGAAATTATTAATTATTAACTGATTATAAAGTTTGTAGTTAATTTCTAGTATTTTCATATGTGTATATATATATAATAAATAGATCAAAAATATTCAAAAACATATAGTAATTGAAAAATAATAATTTCTAAAACATACTTTTAAATTATAATAACTTGTAAAATGTAATATTGAAATAAATGTTTTTCTTATTAAAAACCGTCCTTTAAAATCTATAAAACAAACTTTATTATAACGTTGATTCTTATGCAGATAATATATAGTTATAATTGATTTATAGTATTAAATAGTTAGAATTATTTGACGTTAATTCTGTGTTCCTATTTTTCGTATAATATATTAAAGCTAAATGTCTATTAAACCACGTTAAAACCAATTTTAGTTTGTCTCTTATAACATATGTATGATAAATTTTCTAGTAAAGATTCCAATGCTCGTTAAGACAATATTTGCAACCACTAAATAGTAATTTAAAATATCTTATCATCAAGTAAATTGGTACATTATTCATTACACTGATGACGACAAATGTTAAAACTACACGTAGCGAGCAACAACATAATTATTTATGCTAGTCCAAAAATCTTGTATAAAAGGGTTGAATATAACAATCGAACATTATTGTTTTTATTTTAATAACAGTTTAAATTATTTTTTTATTCATATAAATATAGAAATGATATCAAACATTTTCAGTTCAATTTAAAATAGCATATATGTACATTATTAAAAGTATTTGAGTAATGTTTTTTTATTTGTTCTAAAACTTAATTATATTTTAATCTTTTACACACACAATTATATTTATTTTAATTTAATTACCTTTTATAATCTCTCTCTCTCTCTTTATATATATATATATATATATATATATATATATATATATATATGTATATGCATATATTGTATTATAAAAAACATTCGTAAAAATAATTGGTTTCTCTATTTTAATTAATGTAAAATAGTCCATTCTACAACATTTGAATCCAACTTTGATCATCAGTAAATCAGTGTAATATTTTGCTTCATAACCTTGAAGTATATTAATACTTTTACTTTATTGCAAATATTAAAAAAATTAATTAATCTGAAAATATTTGCATAATTTTATATTGGTAAATTATTTAATTTGTTAATGTATACTACGTACTTCAAATCTAATTTATGTATTAATCAGAATACTATTCAAGGATTAAACCAATTTTTAAGGAAGCAATTGATAACTTAGAAGGAAATGCATATAAAAAACAAGTATCTATCTATCTATCTATCTATATATATATATATATGATTTTTTTATAATAAATATATTAATATTTATAAAAAAGTTGTTAAATGAATCGAAAAAATGACGTCTAAATTTAATGTTTCAATCATTGAACATAATTACTAGTGATAACTTCTTTTTCCTCCCATTGTGATCAATCAAAAAGAATTTAAGATATGTCCAATTTATTTATTTTTTATAATTTAAATTATTTAATACGAGTATTAATATATTTTTACTTATATTTAGTTTGAAATACACAACATATTTTAATCGTTGACTATCTTGCCAACTGCCGACAGTAAATATAGTTAAATTAATTTATTTGTAGTTTCATGGTCATTTTTATTAAATTGATAACGTTAAGTACAATAAATAATATAATCGAAATGTATATTGCATTGTTTTTTTGTGTTTAAAAAATATGTTAATAATCATTTTTTTGTTATATAATATAAAAGCATTGTATTTAAGACAGATATAACTATTTCTGTAATGAAAATGAAAAGATATGCGTTTTAAAATACATTAATTTTTTAACTTGTATTATAATTTGAGTACTGATAATTAATAATCAATTTTTTCAATGTAAAAACATTGAAGGTATTTAAAATCAATAAGACCATTTAGTTCTGTAATTTAAAATTGTTAAAATAGGTTCAGCTTTGATATTTATATATATTTTTTATTTTTAGTGTTATTCAGAGCTTTATATTTAAAAGCACACTTTCTTTGCCTTATGATTATTTATAGATTCTTTTTCTAAAAATCTAACAAATTCTTATCGAAACAAACATTTGTATTTTTTAATTCGGTGATACAATCATCTATCAAATTTTCTATATGTGATGGAATATTCTAAAAAAGGTCCTTTGATCTTAAGAAATGTCTAATTACATTTCTATCTAATTATATACCGAATATATACCGAAATTAGGTGAAAAAAATAAAATGATTGCATTGTATTTTACGTTTATTTGTTTTATCCTCACTCTATATAAATTAGAATTATACAACCGTATTACTCTTTATATTGATCTTTATCCATGATTATTTCAACGTGGTTAAAGTTTTAATGTTGAAAATAATATATCATTTGCTATTATTTGAATCCGAAATTGTTTAAACGATTTTTGTAGAATGAAAACCAATAGAGACTTTTTTTAATCCTTGAACAAAATTCAAAATGCAGATATCGACATATTATTAAAATTATAATTTTTTTCTATTCTTGAACATTCCTAGTTATATTTAATCCTTTTACTATCGATACATAAAAAGATAATCTGTACAATTACCTAACAAAAATATAGAAGACAGTTATTGTTCTCTATTTAAGTGAAATTAAATATAATCGTATTGTGTATTATTTACTGTATTTTTTCATCTACAATTTTCTAATTTTTAGTCATTTAAATTGACTTTATTTTATTATATAATGTACCATTTTTTTAACAATTATATATATATATATTATTTTCTTTAAAGGTACAGATAATTAAAAAAATGCAGTTTGATCATCAATGCAAAAATGAAGAAAAGTCCAGCCTACACTTCTATATGGTAAAAAAGGAGCAACATTTTGGCAGTTTTGTTAGATAAAAGCCAAACGTATACTCAGATAATAATCAATTATAGTGTTTGGAATGAATATGGGCATTCTATTATCTTAGGGATGAGAAATTGGCTCTGAGAGTGGATGAATCATATACAAGGCAAATAATCTAAGATCAAGATGATAATTATTATTACCATGAAAATCATGTAATTGTAGAAGTTAATATCTCTACGTAATCATACACATCAGTTACGACATTCATATTTGGTGAATATTTCTCTCTCTCTCTCTCTCTCTCTCTATCTATCTATCTATCTATCTATCTATCTATCTATCTATCTATCTATCTATCTATATATATATATATATATGCAATTTTGATTTTTTATTAAATATCTGTTGTATATGGAGTATACAAAAAAAATATTTTTTTTTAAAGTATTATATATTTATTTTTTTAATCATATAGTTATTTTCATCAATGTATATTGCTTATATATCATGAATTTAATACAATTTACATTAATAATTAAATACTTTATGATCACATCCATATACACAACTATATTCTTTACGTGTTGAAGTATTTTTTTTATATTGAAGGACTGATAACATTTTGAACCATAATATAATGTCCATGATCTTTCTTCAGGATTTGATCGATTCCTAATGTCATTATTTTCTTTTACAAACATAATTTTTTAATAGACAAACATATATGCATATATATATATATATATATATATATATATATATATATATATATATATGATTAAATTTGTATTTGTAAGTAGACAAATTGGTATTTTTTTGAAAATATCAAATCGTTGTTTGCATCAGTGAGGTTAATTTGGTATTATAAAAGATCTTATATTATCAAATATATCAAAAAATAGTGTAGCATTTGGAAAGAACAAGTCATTGAAAAGAGAAAAAAAATATAATTATTCATGAAGAATGTTGTGTGTTTATTATATCGTAATTTTTTTATGACAAAATGAATTATTTCTGTATTAAAAACTTTTGTGCAGTTCGTATATAATTTTTTATGACAAATTCTATAAAACTGTTTGAATATTTCTTTACGACCCTTAATATTTTTTCAATTAAACAACATTTCGAGTTGATTATTTATTTATTCTTTATTTTCTAGCATTTCGTACAATAGTTACGATCATTAACAATTTTATATATTTAAAATATAAAAAGATTCTAAACTAAATCAAAGTCTCTTTGTATTTTTGTTCCATATTGTTTCAACTTTTTGTAAATTTATGAAAACTTACAAATCAACTATTGAATGGAACTCATTTGTATTAATTGAATAGAACTAATTTGTGTAATTCAATACTGGAACGAATTTGGATGACCGTGAAAATTCACTTACGTAAATATCGTTTAAACGTTAAAAAATGTTTTATATAAATATGAATATGAGATAATTTTATGCTTTTTTCATATTGTTTTTCTTTTTTCTTGTAATAAGTTAATATTCAACGTTGTTATAATGGCTGAAATTACTTATTGCTATATGTAAGGAAAATAAAACAAAAATTTTATTATTTACTGTAATGTTTTTTACTTCTTAAGTTGCGTTGTATAAATACAACTAAATATACATACATACATACATATATATATATATATATATATATATATATATATATATCATACACACGTGTGTGTGATGTGTGTACGTGTATATAATAAACATTTTTTATTTTATCCTAAAATATTTTTAATTTGTCTTATATATATTAAATGATAATTAAGTTGCATAAGCAAGGTATTGTTTTAAGTTAAAATTATATAGGTGTTTCGGCTAATTTTGAGAGATTGATAACAGATGACTATAATTACAGATAGCATTGAATTGTTTTGATGTAAGTTGATGAGTTTGACAACTGGATTATTTAAAATAAAAAATAACAGCGATTACACCAAAAGTGTCAAAATATTGATTGTTTGTCATATAAAATCGTGGAGCGTACTCAGCATCATTTTCGGAATATATTGCTCTTTTTGTTTGATCAAAAGAAAACAGTCTTAGAATATTACCAGAAAATCACAGAAACTTACAATGAATTTATATCGATCAAAATTAGCAACTATTAGTTTAGACGATTCAAAAGTGGGGATTCTGATGTGGAAGATAAGAAACACACAGAACAGCTGAAAACATTTGAGGATACGGAATTGGAGGCTTTATTAAACGAAAATTCAACTCAAACTCTTAAAGAACTTGCCGAAGAATTAGATGTTGGTCAAACAACTGTCCACGATCCGCGTTCGCTATCCAAAATCTCTACAACATTTATGTTTCATTACTTACACGGGATAGAAAAAAGCAGTTTTTTTATAAGATTGTGACTGATGATGTAAAATGGATTCAACTTGATAATCCGAAAAGAAAAAATCCCAGAGAAACATCAACATCGACGCCTAAACGAAATATTCATCGGAAGAATGATATGCTTTGTATTTGGTGGGATTTGGTAAGTGTCATGTATTACGAGTTGTTGAAACCAAATGAAACTGTCTCAGCTGATCGTTATGACTTGATGGATGGATTACTTCAAAAAATAAATCGTTTTTTTATCGTAGAATTTATTTGTGACCAGAAAGGTGACAAAAAGTTGTAACAAGTAATATAAATTATTTTGATTGAAATAAAATTCACATTTTTTAAAAATAAATGCATCTTTCAATAAAAAAAAAATACTCAAGATTAATCGAAACACCTAATATTATATATAATGCAAAATTCATTTTTTTATTTTAATATTTAATTGTAATATTAGGCTCTATTATATTTTCACGCACACACATACACACTATATATATATATATATATATATATATATATATATATATATATATATATATATATAATGTATGTGTATGCAGATAATAGATATAAAAACAATAACCTCGTTAGTAAACATAATTTTTTCAAAAAACAGTGATAACTTCTAAAATGAATTATAATTAATAATATCTGTCTTGTTTGTTATTTATGAAAGAAAATATGAATGCATTATTAATTATTTTGTATGACGACAAACGATCACAACATAAACATCAGAAATCACAGCTTCATCAAATGATCATTACGTCCGATTCAAAATCTTTGGACTTTTAGATAACAATATAACAAGAACGCAAAATAAATTATTCCGCTTCTCTGGTTTAAACTAGATGTTTATCGTGGTTATTACATTTTTTCAATCATTTCACAGTTTCCTAACATATAAACGAAACAAAACAATAATTTTTAAACAGATTTCACAAATGTATCACGTGTCAAATTAATGTATTTAATAGTTTGTTTTGTGCATAAAATATTTTGCAAATACGTTCTATAATAAGTATAATAAATTTTATTAATACACATCTTAATAATTTAAACATTTTGTTGGGGAAAAACATGATTTTTTATTATTCGTAATTATTAGAAGAAATCGACATAAATTTTATTAATAATTAAATATCCAATAACTTAATAATACAAAATGTGTACTGGTTTTATAATTTTATTTACATATTTCACTATTTAAATATATTAGTAAATATTTAATACGACAATTTTAATTTGTCTTTCGTGCGAAAAAAGAACAACAATTTTCGATAAATAATAATTATTTTATCAAAATATACTGTGACGCCATGCTGTCTAGTGCTGCTGAATTTTTTTTACTGGTTTTATTAAGTTGATATTTAATACCTATGTCGATATAATTTTTAAAAAATAATTTTATTGAAAAATCATATATTTGTTTGTGTATTTAGAATATTTTAAAGTTGAAAAAATCTGGTATATAGTAGTAATTCTACAGAATATAAAAATTGCAATAAATAACAAAAATATCATGATTTCTAATACTAAGAATAATTTATAAAAAACACTGTTGTTACATTTATTCCAAAAAATATTAAAAATTGAGTTTTGTCACAGATGTATTTGATACGTATTTCAGAAATAATATACCAGTATATTTCATACTAAAAAATATACTAAAATAAAATTGGTATGAATCTGCTTCGCTTATTATGGGGTCATGCTAACTCAAAAATTCGATTTTTGGTTTTTGACATGTTCTATAAGTATAATATCTGGAGAATATTCCCTGAAAATTTGAAATTAATCCAACTAATATTTTGTTATTAACAACCAAATTAAATATTATTATTTTATACTCTTATTGCTAATATATTAAGTAACTTATTTACAAAAAATAAAATATATAATGCAAAAAACATTCTGATCATTTATTCAGTTTTGCACGTTTTCAATAATTTTTACTTTTTTTAATTCAACGAATTTTTTGTTCAACGAGCCTTTCTGTTTTTCTCTGATATGGATGGCTTTTTTGTTTTACTGCGAACACTAAACCAATCCTCCACAACTCTTTTCACTAACGTTTTTATGTAGAGCTTTGGCATCTTGTTTAGGTGTTTTGACCTTTTTAGTATTTATTAAACTCTCCATTGAACGGACATCACCGTCTGATAAATGTTTTAAACGACCCCTTGGTTTATTTTCAGTGACAAATTTTTTTTCTTTTTCTTATGGAAAGAAAAATTCTGTGACATATCATTACTATCTCAGCAATTATTCTTGAAAAATATCTCTGATTTCTCAAAAAAATGAAGTTGATTTCTCAATCAACTGAAATTTTCTTAATTTTTTTTTCACTTTTTAAAAAAGATTATTGATTTAAATGTTGAGAAAACACTTCGATCAGCTTTAATATGAATGATAACTAATGTAGTGATATTCATAAAGTATTTAAAAAGAAGAATTTTCTAAATAAAATAACCAAAATTAAGAAGTGCAAAAGTGAATAAATGAAGATCAGGATGTTTTTTGCGTTATACATTTTTTAAGAATGCTTTATTATTATTTTTTAAATAAATTACTTAATATATTAGCAATAAGAATATGAAGTAATAATATTTAATTTGGTTTTTAATAATAAAATATTTTTATATTAACGAAAATATTTGAATTATATATCCAGTTTTACTCACCACTGTATATATATATATATAAATGTGTGTGTGTGTGTGTGTGTGTGATGTGAAAACAAAGAAACATTACAACATTTATATAACAATCATTACTAACCAAGAAACATTTCCCAATATTAAGTAGATATCCATAGCACCAAGTTTCTTTAGTAAAAGTGACCATCCCTGTAACAGTTAAATTATAAACAATTATTTCGTTTTTTTAAGATTTTGTTAAAATCCATTGTCAATTCAACATTTGAGATATCGTTTCTTAGCCAGAATTAAAAATATTACTAATGTACATAAGTCATATATATATATATATATATATATATATATATATATATATATATATATATATATATATACATTACATTAGAGGTAGGTTCTGAGTAAGCAATGGGAATAATTCTTCCTCATCCACCCAAACATTTATGTAAATGATGAATATATTAAATTAAAAAAACTATGTCATTGGCCTATTCATTATTTAATTCCTATTTTCATAAATTTATAATTTGATATTACTGTATAGCTTTGTAATTTTTACTTACATTCAAATTCAAAGAAAGTACAATAATAGAAATAATTATTCCCTTCAGAACTCTTCACTGCGATTAAAATATAAATGTAGGCGCTATTTTTTATATTTCCAAACTTCTCATAGATATGTTTTCATAAAATGTTTGTATATTATATTGACTGGTATTGATTTCACATTTGATCTATCTATATATCTATAATTTATATATATATATATATATATACATATACATGCATACATATCAAATGTACTCGTATACTAATATTTTGATATAAAAATCAGTATGTTTTCTCTTCAAATGACAGAAATTTAATTCAAATGTTAAATTCAGATATAAAATTGAATTCTAACTTCCTTATATGCATATTTTTAATATTTAAAACATTGTTCTCCGCCAAAACTTATTAAGCTTTTTTATAAAGAAAATAATATTTTTAAAATCGATTACTGTATAAAATATTCTACATCGGAACTGACTGCTGAATTAGTAGCATACATCATCGCTTATCATGCGGTAGATATGTTTGATCAGAGAATCCCCAAGTTAGTTAGGGGTTAGATATTGGATTAATAATCTCATTTCGTACAAAAATTGAATTCTAACAAGAGAAATCCGTACTGAGTTATCCTTGTCAGAGATCATTTCATTTTAACAAACTCCTTTAGGGGATAATTAGGAAAAATGTGTTACGGAGCACTAAATCTAAGTTTAAAACCTTTTCCTTATTTGGACATTTTTATGTACGTCACCTTAAGAATCAATCATTAGTAGTATGTTACACATTAAAAACCATTAAACATGATAATAGCAATAGTCTTGTATGGCACGGCGACGACCCAATTAAAAAATACGTGACAAAATAAATCAGTGCTATTACAAAAATATTTTATAAAATATCATGGATCCTTATAGAGATGAAAATCTGTTTATTACGTATAACTTTATGCAAAATCCAGAGTATTCTTTTCGTTCGGTAAAAATGGTTTCGTAATCAGCACAATGATATTTTAGATTGATTGGCACAAAGTTCCAATTTAAACCCGTAAGAAAATTTATGAAAAAATTTTTAAAGTCCCAATAATAGACAAACGCTCTACAAATTTATACGAATTATGAACTATACGAGAAAGTTGGTAAAATAGATCCATCGATAAATGTCGTATTAACACTATACAAGGTGTAATGGGAATTGAAAGAAGATGTAATGGGAGTTATAAACACAGATTAAAAGTTATAAAATATTAGATATTTATACAATAGAACTGCTTTTTTATAATTAAAACATATGTCTTACTTCTGTAACCATTTACTTATTTATAGCCATTTGAAAATTCGCATTATGTTCTGTTAATATTTTGTTTCATAAAAATATTTTTCTTTAGTTTGTTACACTTTTTTTAAAAAATATAAAATATTGTTTTCGGATTATATACAAGTTTAAAATTAAGTGTATATATATATATATATATATATATATATATATATATATATATATTAAAACGAGAAACTGATCCCATTATAATTTTATATCTAACGTTTTTTTTCTTTGTAGTTTTATATATAAACTAATTATTTTTACATAAAAGAAAATCAAACACTTATTTCTTTTTGTAATTTTATCTCTAATTGATATGAATATATTAAATATGTTAACTATTAATTAATTTACTTGAAAATAAATATTTTTCCTTACAGTCGACATTGGATTTTAAAAAATAAAAATATATAATATAATATATATATATATATATATATATATATATATATATATATATATATATATATATATATATATATATATATATATATATATATATATATATATATATATATATATATGTATATGTATGTATATGTATGTATGTAAACAAAATATTTTGCCACATATTAAAAGTTTTTTAAATCGTATTTTATTCTTTGGTGTTTAATTTTTAATAATTTTATGAAATATTTAAGTCGTATTAAATTTAATATATAACTGACTTAAATTATGTGATTTAGTAAGAAAAAATACGTAGTATGTAAATAATATATTATAAAATGTATGATAAGAAGTAATCAAAAATCGACTATTTTTTACGAGGCTTGTTTGGATTATATCACATTTGGATTATATTATTTCACATGTAAATAAGCATAATGATAAAAAAATAAATATGTAATCGTATAAATTCTACTTGCCACGTTTTAACATTTTCAGCAAAAATATGTCAAAATATGCAATACCTGTTGCGTTGCTTAATGGTCGCATCTCGTTCACTCTGTAGATGATTGTTGATATTTAAATTGATAATTAATATAACTAATTACACTATTCATACGTTTTGCCTACATAAAACACAATGGGTTTATGTTTAATTTAATTTGTTTAGCAATAACATCTAAATTTCCGTAATGACTTATGAAAAAAAAACGTCTTTCTTAAAAACAATCAATATAAATGTGTAAAGCGCTGGCAATTTCATTCTGTTACTAGCTGTGCTTTCTCTATAGGGTGCTTTATTTACCAGGGTTGTCAAGAAGTACATGCATCGTAATATTCGTTCGTTTATGTCCAATAATATATATTTTTTGCTGTTCACATTTCATCGAATAGTAATAATAAATGTTTTCAAAAGTAACAACATAAATTTATTTATACTTATTTCTTTTTACTAATATAAATCTTTGATGGCAGTTAGAAATTTAATGTAACTGTTTCAATATTGTCTTGTACGCAAAATTCGCATGAAATTTAAATCGCTTAAAGTGATTTCAAGTTAAGGCTAGATTTATATATTACAATAATTATCTAATACATTTGAGAAAAAAAAATTACAGTAGAACGCTGTTAGTTATACAAAAAGTTTATAATCAAACAATGATTTGTTAAATGTTCTTGATTGTAATTATTCTTGATATTTTAATTGAACAAGAAAACATTATTTTGAATTAGTTTTGTACAATGAATAGAATATCGTGTACCAAAGTTCTAAAAAAAAAAATTAAAAATTTAATAGGAAAACATAAAAGGTATTTGTCTAATTTTAGGATTACACATTTGATTTAATAATTTTTTTATTAAATAAAGAGTGTTTTTTAGGTTTGATATCACTTTCGATAGAGATATCTGTCAAGTTAGTTGTCAATTTGTGCGCTATAAGTTACATTTGGATTCAGTATACTTTGGCAAATCATTGTGGAATGTTTTACACTTAAGTAACATTTCCAAATTGTGGAAATTTATTTCAAAAATCAGTGTTCTGTTCTGTTCTGTTATGCTGATAAACCAGAAACGATTGAGGCATTAGAAGCCAACATAACTCATATTATCGCATTATAAAAAATTACAATTTTTCACAATTATGGTTTTACTTATATATTTGTAAATTGTAAAAATATTCCATCTTTGATTTGTCTATAATATAAACATAAAAACTTCCATGAAATCATCAAACTATAAACAATATGTATACAATTTCACGATTTACAAATTACATGTGTTTGTTTTGAATGTGTTTCGTTAGTTTTGAAACATTTGCACTTGGAATTCATTCTAATTATGAACGAATATTTATTTTCAGAGATCTTACTATTTTTTATCGTTTTATAGATTATTGTTTAAATAATTGTTACAGGTAAACAAGACTGTTTGTCATTTTGTACTAAATTAGTCATGATCAATTAAACAATCACTTTTAAGATCTTAATTTGATTCAAAATGTATATTGATTCTTTTTAGTATATCTAATAAACAAAAATATAAAATTGAATCACATATTCAAGTAAGTTATATACAATAGTTCACGTGTCCGTGATTTCTTATATTATTAACATACTAGACACTTATTGATACTTGAATACTATCATTATGAATTTATTTTTCATACAGTGTTAAAATTTTTATTAAATATATGTATTTTATAAAACGTACGGAAAAATCAAATCGTTGTAATTATGTCTAAAAAATGTACTTTTTAATTTTTAATATATATGTATATATATAAATATATATATATATATATATATATATATATATATATAATATGTAAATGATAATTATATGTAAATATATCATATATATATATATATATATATATATATATATATATATATATATATATATATATATATATATATGATATATAGTCACAAATTTATTCACATGTGACTTCTATTTACCCATTTTATTAAGAATATTTAATTTAACTTTTAATATGTATTGATATACAACGAATTTATTAAGTAGTGACGACATAAGCAATTTCTTTTTTATAACATAAGTTATTTATTTTCAAAATAATAATTTAGTAGAATAATTTAGTAATGAGATCATTAATCTAACACGAATTACTTAAAATACAACTGTGTAGAATATATTAACGTGAAATATTATAATTTTGTCTATAAAACTCAAAATATTTTTCTGAATAAATTATAAAATAAATTGTTAGTACAGTGAAATATTGGTCAAAAAATGATAAAATATGAATATTACTTTGATATTACGTTTTTTTAAAATATATTAATATTTTTATATTTTATAAAATAAACCAACAATCTATTTCTGTAGGTAATTTACAATGGCAAAATTAGTAATTCATTTGAAAAAGTAGAATGACTTATTCTAAAATATAGTTAATTAATTGAAATGTGTGTAAGGTAAGAAAAAAATCACGTTAAATAACAAATTAATTTTCAGTATCATAAATGTGTATTGAGTATATATTTTTATTAAATATCTACTTACTTTCACGCAATTATCGACATATTTAAATTAGCAGATTAATGGTAAAAAGTTAATTTTTCTCATTGATATAGTCAGTAGTTAAAATTATTTTTATTTTAAATTTATAATACATTTTTTAACGAAACATGATAACTGTTAAACAAATTATTACTTCACTCGTCAATATATATATATATATATATATATATATATATATATATATATATATATATATATATATAAACACGTTAGTACAGTAAAATATTTTTCTTAAAATTCAATAACAATCAAAGATTAAGTAGTGTCTTTGCTCAAAATACAACATGTTTTATATATAAATATTGGCTGATACTTGTCTATCGATTTAACACAAATTAATTATCATCCTCAACATCATAATATGTTATAAAGTGTTCAATAATCACTTTAGGGTAATGCAAATTTCGATGGCGATAACGCCATCGTTAGAGTCGTTTTGTTGGTGACTATCGAAGCCCATCCATAAATATTAAAATGGATAGTTTGATGAATATTGACAAACTTCAGTAACACGAATTTACACTTTTATAACTATTAATTTTAAACAGTAAATCTTTATTTTTTTATAGAAATATCATAGATTAACAATTAATCGAACAACACTGATGGAGCATTATGTATTAAGTATTTTCGACTTTTGTAAATAATTAAATATAAAGACAATATTTATAATTGACAAATTTTATATATATATATATATATATATATATATATATATTATTTAAAAAAGCATTTTTAAAAAATATAAATTGAAAATTTAATTTGTAATCCAATAAATAACATTATTTTTCTTATTAAAAATTTCTGTTATTAAAATTATAAATAAACAACATGATATCAAATACAATTCATAACTATATTGTGCGTATATATATATATATATATATATATATATATATATATATATATATATATATATATATATATATATATATATATATATATATATATAAGTATATGTATGTATGTATAAATATAAAAGCAAATTATACTTACCATTCTATCTTAATACAAACGAATTATCGCCCAAACACCACAATTTGTTATAAAGTGTTCAATGAACACTTATTGTTCACTTTGTTGTATATAACAACAATGGGATAATGTATATATCAGTGTCGATGCCATCATTAATTTTTATACCGAGATCAGCACTAAACTATATTTGAAATACATTGCGGCTTGGTTATTCTATGAAAAATTCAACAATATTATATTGTTATAAATTCGTTAGTGAAGTGAAATGAAATGTTATTTTTAATGTTCGTGTATTTATATATATATATATATGTATATATATATATATATATATATATATATATATATATATATATATATATGTTTTATTAAACAATTAGTATATAATAATTGTTAAAATGTTTATTTTCTATAATGTATTTACAAATTTATTTATAAACGGTATAATTTTATAAATAAATAATAATGAAATATAAGAATAGTGATTATTTTATATATTTTTGTTTACATTATACCTATATTATGTTTTTATTATTTATATTCTTTTATTAAACCTATTTTTCATATTAATTGGAATATTTTTTTACAAAAATGGTTGGATTTCAATAGACAATTTTTAAGGTACAATATTATTATTTCGTTAAGAAAATATACAAGAATTTATTTATATATATATATATATATATATATATATATATATATATATATATAATAAATCAATGTTTGAAAATAGTAAACATTAAAGAAATATTAATAATTGTTAACTCATTACGTTTGTAATAATATTTTTAAGTAGATATTAAATGTAAATAATAATTAAAATACAATGTATCTTACATATATAAAAGTTTTTTTATTATCCTTAATATAATAACTTATTCTTAAAATTAATAAACTGAAAATATTGTTTTTTAATTAATGTTTATATTTATTAGTATAAATAATTAATTGAATATATATCGAGTACAGTTATTAAATTAAATATTTCTTTTTTATACATATTTACAATTGTTTACAGTATTTCATATAAATGAATACAATTATTAATGCTTTGAAGTCTCATCATTAATATCTAATTTTTATACATTATTAATTGTTTTGTGTATATATATATATATATACATACATATATATATATATATATATATATATATATATATATATATATATATATATATATATATATATATATATATATATATATATATATATATATATATATATATATATATATATATATATATATATATATATATATATATAGACAGCACACACCATACACACATACACACAAAATTCCTCACCAACTCGTTTAGTCAGCGAAAATAGTATGCCATAGAAAATATTTTTTCATTATAATTACTGATTGTTATTTACCACAAATTTATTTATTTTTAATCTATTGCATTCAATGTTGAAGAACCACTGGTTTCTTTTGCTGTTATTTTCACATCATTATTTGTAATTTTGCTCAGTGCATTGCTGGATATTCACCATTTTTTACTTCTGTAATTTTTAATTAAATATAATGCCAATCGAAAATTTAGAAGAAGAAGGTTTGGAGAAAAATCCAAATTTAGAGTTGGCTCAGAATAAATTTTTACTGAGCCTACCTGAATTCAAAGATGATCAAAAATTAAAATTTAAATTGATGGATTCTATACGCCAAGAAAGTATGTAAAATTTGTGTCTTTTTATTGCTCTCTCCTGCAAATTGTGTGTAATTTTGCAATTTTTTTCATTAGACATGACTTCATTTTATAAAGAAGTTTGTAATGATTTGGGATGGAAGATAGATGAAAATCTATATAATCAAATGAAAACTGTTAACGAAAAGAAAATTAAGGAATTAGATGAAGCCATTGAAGATGCAGAAAAGAATTTAGGAGAAATGGAAGTATGATGATATTCAATTTTTTTTTTCTTATTTTTAATAAAATTACATTTAATTTAGGTACGTGAAGCAAACTTGAAAAAATCCGAGTATCTTTGTCGTATCGGTGATAAAGATGCAGCTATTAGTGCATTTCGTAAAACGTATGAAAAAACTGTTAGCCTCGGTCATCGTTTAGATATAGTTTTTCACAATATCAGAATTGGTCTTTTTTATGTGGATCATGATTTAATTACAAGAAATATAGATAAAGCAAAAAGGTTAAGTCAAAACATTTTGTACTATTAATTTTTTTATTTAAAGTATTACACACACATTTATTTGTTTGTTTTACTTGTGTATGTTTTTTTTAGTTTAATTGAAGATGGAGGAGATTGGGACAGAAGAAACAGATTAAAAGTTTATCAAGGATTATATTGTATTGCTGTTAGAGATTTTAAAACTGCAGCACAATTATTTCTTGATACAATTAGTACTTTTACATCATATGAACTTATGAATTATAATACTTTTGTACGTTACACAGTGTATGTGTCGATGATAAGTTTACCACGAAATGAGCTACGTGATAAGGTTGGAAAGAATATATTTTTCAGTTATAATAGAATAAAAATTTATAACTTGTTTCCAGATCATAAAAGGCTCTGAAATTTTAGAAGTCTTGCATACTAATCCTGATGTCAAAGGATATCTGTTTTCTTTATATAATTGCCAATACTCTGAATTCTTTAAAAACCTAGGTAACAATTTAAAGTTGTATTTTATTTTACAAGGCAATTATTTAACTAATCTTTTATAAAATATGAATAAGATATCAAAAAGTAAAAACCAGTTGTTTCAATCACTTAAAATTGTTATAATTTATTTATTATATTCATTTGTGGCTTTGTTTTATGTTTTTGTATATGTATATACATATAATTTTTCAGCACATGTAGAAGGACTTCTACGGTGTGATTATCTCATTTATCCACACTATCGTTATTATGTTAGAGAAATGAGAGTTCTTGCATATTCTCAGCTTTTAGAATCGTATCGTTCGCTTACTCTCCAATACATGGCTGATGCATTTGGTGTATCTGTATCTTACATTGATGAGTAAGTAATTACATGATTACAAAAATTATATTTAAATTCACCAATCATTTTTAATTTTATAGGGAACTAGCACGTTTCATTTCAGCTGGACGATTACACTGCAAAGTTGATCGGGTCGGAGGAGTAGTTGAAACTAATCGCCCTGATAAAAAAAATTCTCAATATCAGGCATTAGTTAAACAAGGAGATCTTTTAATTAATAGGGTTCAGAAATTGTCTCGTGTAATTAATATTTAATTTGCCTTATTCACTGCATTTGTTTAATGTGTTTAACATTATTGTGTTACAATGGGTTTTTCACAATGTAATAAATGTTTTGTAATTATTTTTATAATTTATGTAAACTTGCAATATGTGAATAGTAATTTCAATGTACTTTTATAAAAGATGAAATAAGATTTAATAAAGCAAATTACTTATCCGCCATCAAACTCCTTTTTTTATAAAAATTAATAATATGATTATATATTTACACAGATGTGTGAATACTTGAAAATGTGTTATCGTATTTTAATCATTGGTTGTATACGTTAATTACGAAATTAGAATCTATAGGTAGAGTAATAATATTCGTATATATAATATATATAAAGTTGTTAACCTCTGATTTTTGACATTTGAATGCTTTGTGTTCTTATTTTAGAAACTAAATTCTTAGTAATTATTTTATATTTTGCCAAATAAAATTATTTTAAATTTAAATTATATTCCACGGAATGAAAAACAATTAATTTATCATTTTAGTTATTTGTTTTAACACTAACCTAATAATTTATTGTAACATCAATTTATTTTTACTTTCAAAGTGTATTTTTATATCCCTTTATAAACTATAATACACGTTTATAGCATGATATTTAATTTTAACACAATATTTTGAAATATTCAAGAATATCTCAAATTTAAAAATATTACAATGGCAATGTTATTGAAAATTCCATACAGTAAAAATTGTGTCAGAAAAAATATATCGTCGATTGTGTTTCTCTGCAAACATAGTAGTAGTTTATCGGATGATTATCAATTTCTACAACAGAGTGTCATACCGACGATGCATTTTCAACCTTCTTTACCACGTTTACCGATACCAAAATTAGAAAAAACTTGTGAACGCTATTTAGCTGCACAGAAACCTCTTTTAATAGATGAGGCCTACAGGAAAACAGAAACGAATGTTAAACGATTTCTTAAATCGACCGGAAAAATGTTACATGAAAAATTAGTTACAAAAGACAAGAATAACAAACATACCAGTTATATAAGTGAACCTTGGTTTGATATGTATTTAAAGGATCGTACACCACTTCCGATTAATTACAATCCGTTTTTTATTCATGTTCCTCATCCGAAGCTAGAATATAATGATCAGCTCATACGAGCGACAAATCTTTTGATAAGTTCATTACGTTTTATGCGCTCGCTTAGGGAAAACCTTCTCAATCCAGAAGTTTTTTATTTAAATCCCAAAGTTGAAAACAGTGATGCTTTTAAAAAAATATCTTGTATGTTACCGTCATCCCTTTCTTGGTATGCAGCGTACTTGTTTAAAGCATATCCATTAGACATGAGTCAGTATAGTAATTTATTTAATACGACTCGTATTCCTGAAATGGATAAAGATAGGATCGTACAAAATATGAATAAGCGCCATATTCTTGTAATGCAAAGAGGAAATTTTTATATTTTTGATGTGCTCGATGAATCTGGTAAGATAGTCATTCTTGTTACAAAGTAAGAGTAAGAAATGTAATTTTCATTCTCAGGTAATATACTTCCACCAAATGTAATACTTGCAAAACTGAAATTAGTTTTGGAAGATACTACATCGGTTCCAGAATATCCAATTGGAATATTGACAACGGAAAACAGAAATGTATGGGCAACATCAAGGCATTTTCTTGAAACTATTGGAAATGAGAGAATGTTTCATTTGATCGATTCTGCAATATTTAATTTAGTACTTGATGATAGTAATTTTAAAAATGATGATACTGCACTAGTAAGAAACTTTCTTCATGGTGATGGTATAAATAGGTTAGACTAGTTATCATTTTAATAATTGAAATTATTTCAAGTTTTCTTTATTGCTTGTTTTCTTTTTTATATCTAGATGGTTTGACAAATCAGTATCATTGATTATTTCAAAAGACGGTACAAGTGGAATTAATTTTGAACATTCATGGGGAGATGGTGTTGCTGTTTTGAGATTTTTTGAAGAGATTCATAAAGATACAATTTTACATCCACAAGTTCATCCAGACACAATACCTGCAGTAAATGTTAAAAAAGAAGATATTACAGTATTAGGTTATTACTTAAATAACAGTATTGCTATATTTGTACATACAAATTTTCATTTTAAATGTAGTTCCATTATTGATAAATTGATATTCGTATACTGTTTGTTTAGATATCAATGTTGATAATCATATGCAACGTATTATCAAAGATGCTATACAAAAGTACAAAGATATATATTCGTCATTGGATATAAATATTTTAGAGGTTGATGGACTTGGAAAAGAAATATGTAAGAAAAATTCTATTAGTCCTGATGCAGTTATGCAACTTGGATTTCAGGTTCTTCTTTTGTACAAAAATATCTTTAAAACTGGTTATTCTTTGTTATTTTCCTTTTTAATATTTAGTATTTTTTAGTCTGCATACTTTAAACAACATTTGAAATACACATCAACATATGAATCATGCAGTACAGCTGCATTTAGGCATGGACGCACAGAAACTGTTCGTCCTTGTACAATGGCCACAAAGGTAATGATTTCTTAGAAAGTTATTTAAAATGACAATTGATATTAAAAATATTTGTTTTAGGAATTCTGTGATATGTTACACTTGAAAAAAACTTGCAAATCGACATTAAAGGAATTAATTAAACAGTGTTCTCAAGTGCATAACCGTTTAACTCGTGAAGCGACTTTGGGACAAGGATTTGATCGCCATTTGTTCAGTTTAAAAAATATTGCAGAAGTAAACGGTTTACCTATTTCATCAATTTTTCAAGATTTGTCATATGCTGCATTAAATTACAATAAATTATCTACGAGTACACTCAGTTCACCTTATGTCTATGTAGGAGGTTTTGGCCCTGTTGTTAAGGATGGGTATGGTGTAGGGTATGTTTTTATTTATTTATTAAGTACTTTTTAGTGAGATATAAAGTAGTTGGCATCGAACTATTACACTTTTAATTTCACTATTATAGTATTTTTTTTTTAATGTGTTTATTAATTAATCGTCAAGTTTGCATAGTATATTTTACAATTTATTTTCAGCTACGTAATAAGAAATAAGTACCTAGGTTGCGTAGTATCCAATTATTTGAACCATCAAAATGGACCTGAATTTGTTGATTGTTTAAAACAATCATACAATGAAATTTTAGATATTTTATCATATAAATAGGTACATTCAATTTATCTATAATATACAATACACACACAAACATAATGTATATTTTTTTTATATACTGGATATATGAATAAAATGTGTGTAATTAATTTATTTTGTATCCATTGGAATATTTCTACTACTTTTGATTACTTGTAAGTAGTAATACAAAATGTCTTCCAAGTATTTTTTATGACTATTAAGTGGGATTTATTATTTTAAAAAAATAATAGAAATATTTTTATATACTGTATTTTATACTATTATCAAATTGTTATAGTTTATTTTGTCAAGTTTATCAAATTTAATATAATTATATTGCAAATAATGTGTTTGTTAATAAGTTTTCAATTCAGGTAACCAAGATTAATCAAATTGCAGATATATTTATTAAACTTAATTTAAATCTCATGTATACACACACACACACGCATGAAAAGTTTTTGATCAGTGCATCCTTCTAATTTTCATTTATGGTAGTAAATAATTCAGTGACTTCAAAGAGAAGTATGGAAAATGCTTGTTACAAATATAATATAGAATTTTGAAGAAAAACGATTCAAATCGAAAGAAAGTAAAAATTATGGCCTTTGTAACAAAAATGAAAAGTTTAAAACAGAAACAGGTATTATATAGCAAGAAGAGAATGGATAAGAGAATAATAATTAATATAATTCTTTAAATGGTACATATTTCTCCATTGTTTGCTTTCGGATTAATTATAAAATACTAATAATATACAAGGATAAAATATAATCGAATGAAAAAAATCACTTCCATGTTTTCAGAATATGCAAATTGTTGAATTAAATAAGGAAGGTCTATCATCATTTCCCTCTCTCTCTCTCTCTCTCTCTCTCTCTATATATATATATATATATATATATATATATATATATATATATATGTATAAAATACTTAAAAACTGAAATATATTTGTTTGAATTTGAATCGTAAAACAAATTAATTTGATATTCGTAGTGTTTGCTAATTATTTTAGTTATAACATCGTTGATAGTTTAGATAAAAACAAAATTGACGGATATTACAGAGCAAGTGTTTATCGGCTGTGCTTCACAATACACTTCCTCGAGTGTTTGGTTTCAGCTGACAGTTGGCAAAGAGATAGTCAAATCGTATGTCTTGTCTGTCGTATTTTGGTTGGCAGTCAGTGGTATTTTCTAGCAAATAGAACTAAGATGGCGGCGAGTGTAAAGTGAGAGTTCTGCAATGGATGGCCATTGTTCTAAACGGGCGGACTATATTTTTAGCCATCAGATCTTTATTAAATATACAATCAAAACCTGCGCGTTCGGATAGTTAATGTAAAAAATTTCCACCAAATACTGTCTAGTTAAACAATGAGGGAATTTAAAGTTGTTGTTCTCGGCTCGGGTGGGGTTGGAAAAAGTGCTCTGACTGTTCAGTTCGTTTCGGGGTGTTTTATGGAAAAATATGACCCTACGATTGAAGATTTTTATCGCAAGGAAATTGAAGTGGATAACTCACCTTGTGTACTAGAAATCCTCGACACTGCTGGTACAGAACAGTTTGCCAGCATGCGCGATCTTTATATAAAGAACGGTCAAGGATTTGTCGTTGTATACAGTTTGACAAACCATCAGACATTTCAAGATATCCGTAGTATGAAAGAATTAATCACTCGAGTTAAAGGCACGGAACGTGTGCCTATATTGCTTGTTGCCAATAAAGTCGATCTCGAACATCAACGGGAAGTGTCGTCGTCGGAAGGAAATAGCCTAGCACAGACGTGGAGCTGTCCGTTTGTCGAAGCAAGTGCGAAGAACAGAACGAATGTTAACGAGATGTTTGCAGAAATAGTGCGTGAGATGAACGTTAGTCCGGAGAAAGAAAAAAGAACATACTGCTGTTGTACCGTACTCTAATGACGGTGCGCACGTCGAATCGCCTGTCCTCCGCCCGGCCGTGGACGGAGCGGCCTCGTCGTCGATCGCTATATATTTTTGTAGACGATATCGTATCGCTCGAGCGATGTTTTTATTTTCGGACGTTCCGAGTCAGACGGTATCTAGATTACGACTACTCGACAGTGCCTGTCCGGACGGTGTCGGACGGTGTCCGACGCCGCTCGGCGCCGCCGGTCCGCGTATCGTCGCTCGTTCTGAGTCACGGGCTCACGATTCTTCGGAGATCCCTCGAGAGCTATCCGAGGTGATTTCCGTCGGTACGGAGGAGATCGACGTAACTCATAAGGAACCAAAAATTATATCTGATATTTTGTTTTATTTTGTTTTTTGTTCTTTTTTCTTGAAATGATAATGAATTGTTTTTATACATTTATACTTTTATCACATGGAGTTTTTTCTAAGCTCATCAGGCCTAGTACTGTGGCAAATAGGCATTTCCTGCCTCTTGAATGCAAAAGCTGCTTAGCACATTTGCTAAGTGATCAACGGTCCTAAGATCTAATAAGTGTTATTAGTGTAACTTGATTTATTAATTGTCATTCATGTGTGTTCAGTAGATATAACGATGTGACTGAAGGATGTGATGAAACAGTAGTCGACAATGTTAAATTTACTGGCTGTGACAGCACATCCTTGATGTTGCACTCGATTGTGAATAAGTGCTACGAGGTGCATGCATTACTCACCGACTATTATTATTGCTCGTGAACATTTGGATTTTATTTTTCACTTTTCTGGTTAAAGTGGGAGAAATATTGTTATAATCTTTTTTGGAGATATTTTAAAAATCAATTTTTTTCTAAAATGTACAAGTAGTGGTTCCCAAACTTGTTACATATGCCAGTAGTTTTTGAATTTATATATTAATAATGTTCTGTTAATAATTTTACAGTACTATATTGAAAATTTCACTAGTAATCAAGAGTCATATAAATCTTTAAATTGTTTGAAGGTCATTATAAAGCGTGAAACTTTTTATAGGAAATTGTTTGGGAACTTATTTTTAATGAAACACATGTGTGTATGTATACTATGTATCATTGATATTTTAATTTCACTAATAATGATGTGAGGTATAATTTTAATATGTATGCAAATGTGTTTTCTTATTAATGTATTTCAGAAAATTCTCTAAAAACTATTTTGTATCAGATATTTTTATTTTAGTGTGTACTTTTTTTCAGATGAAGTCTATGTACTGTATATTGTGTGTTTACTCACATGCATATGTAAGAGGTGTGTGTGTATGTATATATATGCAAATGTTGAGTGTGGGTTTGTATACATGTGTGTGTGTGTATGTATGTATACATACATACATATAGTACATAACACACACACACACACATATATATATATATATATATATATATGTATATATATATATATATATATATATATGTGTGTGTGTGTGTAAATGTATATGTATACACATATATTGAATACCATATTTAATATTTTTTTCTTTTTTACTTTATATTTTAGTTAATGAAGAGTTGTGTTAAAGGTGTACATATTTTTGAACAGTAAAGGATTGAATACATATGTCTGATAAATTCCAAAATATTGGTCTTGTGAAATTTTTTAAACCTCGTTAATTTAGCGATTTTCAATCATGCTTCAATAAAATCAACAGTTCTGCAGGGTAATTGAAAAGGGTGCTGAAAATTTTTGAAATAAACTGTAAAATCATTACCTCGTATAACTGTACACTTTAAAATTGAAAATGCATATTTAATTTTTTTATGTGTATAAGTATAATATATCATTTTAAATTGTAGACTTCGTTTTTAAGTTGAATATTACTTTAATAGAAAATGCCAAATATTTTCTAGTTATTAACATTTTAGTGTAAAAATATCAAATTGTGCAAGAATACAATTTGGAAAAATCACTTCTATTCTGCAAAAATATTAAAGTAAAAGTGTGAATTAGCATATTTTTACAATCATCACAATATTAATTGAAATCTGTAATATTTTTTTGGAAAATAATGAGTGAATGTACATTAGTGTTGTTTTTAATTTAAATCTTTTGATATCACTTTTTATTAGACCCCACTTTAGAAAATTTTATTATATATTTTTATATAACAGATTTATATAATATTTAAGTATATTCAAATTATAAAATTATCGTTTTAAATTAAAACAGTTTCAAGACTGTGAATAAAGTGTATGTGTTTTTAATAAATCTAAAATGATTTTGTAACTCATTATTGATTATTCTAATTTAAAATATTGTAATTCCTAAATTATAGAATCCTCCAAACCATAAAATGTTAAGTTAAATTAGATGTAAACATTTTATTAGAACACATTTAAAATATTCCTTTTATTTATATTAAGTTATGTTTTATTCTTAAATTATTTAAATTTCATATTCAAATCATCCTTGTTTATGACAATCGAAATAAAAAGAAAAAAAAATAATTGCTAGTTTGATTAAATAGCTTTTAATTTTTATATAAAACATTACTTTGATGTTAAGAAAAATCTTGAAATTCTTATTATTTGTTATTTTTTAGGGGGTTTTTAACAGTTTTATCTTCAGTAACAAGATTTTTTTCTAATTAATAAAATTGAGAAATATATATTAAATATGAATCTATGAACTTATCCATTTAGTAAATACTATATAACATTTATTGTAATTTTTTTGTTATTTCTTTATAGTATAATCATTATTGAAGTGAACAAAAATATGAAGAATAAAATAAATAGTCTGTCAATTAACATTTTATGTTTGTAAATATATATAAATATTATAATATAAACATATTTAAAAATATAATTTATTATATATATTTCTTTAACATAATGCAGTAGAAATTATTTTCTTTTGATTTTTTTTATCAAAATGTATTGTCCATTTTGACTAAAGTAGCATTTTAAATGAAATTAGAAATTTTGTTATGATTTATTCATTTATTAAATTTTGTTTTTCATTATATTGTATATAATTTAATGTAATGTATACTTTGTTGTGTGCGTGTGTGTGTACATATGTATATGTGTATGTGATTTATGTATATAATACATAAATCATACTACTAATCTTATTCAATTATTTTACTTCATATTATTTTTTTAATATAATTGTTTAAATGTGTTTACCAATGCGGTTTTTATTATTTATATATTTTTTTTTAATTATTAGCGTTTAAGTAAAATCTATATATTTGTTATAAATTAGAAATGATAAGATTTGAAACAAATAATTGTTGATAAAACATAGTCATATTACACAGCAATTGAATCAATATTTGTTTTTAAGAAAAATTAATCTTACATTTAACTAATCAGTAAGTTTATAAATTTGTTAATTCTGAAAATTGTTATGGAAGTCGCTTATATTATTTCTTTAAAATTTTCATAAATTGAAACAAAAATTATAATTAAACAGCCAAGTTTTAGCGATATTTTAAAGTGTGGGTGTATATATGTATGTATGTATAATGAAAGTATAATTTATTTATATAGTTCTTTAATGTACGTATACGTGTTTTTAAACATCGTTAACATTTTTGGATAAAATAAGTAAAAATTATTTATATATATTGTGTGTGTGTGTGTAATGAAAGTATAATTTGCTTATATATTTTTGAAATGTGAGTACATGTTTTTAAACCTCATTTACATTTTCGACATCAAGTAAGTAAAAACTATTTGAAATACAAACAATAAATATATTAAACGTTGAATTATTACAATAAATAAGAAATCAAATTATTTATACATTAATTATAAAAACACACCATACACAAGGGGCGTTCAAAAAGTTTCCGAAAAATGTAAATAAAAATAGCAAATTGAATTAAGCGCTTTATTTTTCAATATTTGCTCATTTAATTTAAAAGACATTTCCATACGATGTCGCCATTACTCTAAGCCCTTCCGATTGAAATCAGTGCTCCTTGAGACTTACAAAATGTTTCATTTTATCTACGGACTCCTAGCGAAACCTTTAATATATCTTTCTGGGGGGGGCGGTAAAATCTCATCGGTATTTACGCAGAGAGAACTGGCGCGTTATCACGGTGAAACAAGATGCGCTGATGAATTTTTCCGGCTCGTTTTCTTTTATAATTGCATACAGTTTTCTTAAAACTATTTTATAACTTGCAGTTATTATTTTTTGGCCTTCAAGAAAATTTATGAGCAACACTCTATTAGAATTCCAGAAAATTGTGGCCACTATCTTTATAGTCAATCTTTCTGCTTTAGCTTTTATGGAAGCTCTTTAACCCCTTGATAATCATTGCTTTGCTTGTTGCTTGCTTTCGGGATCAAACTGGTAGATCCAAATTTCGTTATTCATAACAATCCTGTTTAGAAAAGCATCACAATCGGCGTCAAAATTATTTAAAAATTGAAGCGAATAGTCAGCGCACAATAATACCAGCTGATTTTCAGGCAACAACTTCAGCATCCATCGCATTGAGAGCTTGGTTAGATTCAAATTATCTTTCATAATGCTCTATGCTGATCCTTCAGATATGTCTACAGTCTGAGCTATCATTTGCACTGTTATTCGGTTATTTATTTTCACTAAAGTTTCTACAGCACCACTATTTTCTTCAGAAATCGAACTTGACGATCTCCCACTGCGACTGTCCTCTTTAATGTTCTCTCGGCTGTTGGTAAAACGATTAATCCATTCATAAAGAATGGTTTTCTTTGATGTATTGGCTCCGTAAATATATGTGACAGCCTTAATAATATCAGATTTTTTCCAATCTAATTTAACTAGGAATTTAATATTAGCGTGTACTTCAATTTTAACCGAATCCATGTTCATGGATTTAAGGGTAATTTTAAACTGAATACCACACGTAAGTATTGTGGAGCATCACGAATACCTGATAACACAAGTCTAAAAAAGTTTACGTTCACATTAATTAATTATAAATACAGTATTCCATTTATGAATAATAACCACTTTCCGGGAACTTTTTGAACACCTACGTATGTGTGTGTATATATATATATATATATATATATATATATATATATATATATATATATATATATATATATATTACACACATACACATTCAAGTAATTAATCTATTTATGGACTAATATAAATTTTTATTTATTATTTGATATATTTTCTATGGGAAAAGTTATATTGATTTTTTTGTAAAAAAATCAATTCTAATAGTACATATTTAAATTGAATAAATGTCCAATTGAAAATTAGACAATTCAGTAATAATAATAATAGTGTTTAAAATATTAAAAATTATAAAGTAGTATACGTTTATATATATATATATATGCATATTCACATATATATATATATTGTATGTTGCCTGTGTATATGTTGTTGCGTTGCGTACTGCATATGTATGTAGGTGTGCGTGGGAATGTGTATGTGAAATTTTTTTTACAATAATTTGTATCATTTACGTGGGTTTTGTGTTGAGTGTGCGTAACTAACAAAGCAGTTTATATTTAGCAATATAATGGATTAATCTAATTTTATTGTCGAATATCAATACATTAATGTATATAAGAGAACGTTTTAGGGTGGTTTATTGTATTATACAATGTAACTTGTAGGTTATCTAGGTCTCAGTTATGAAATGAAAAATATCATTTGGTATTTATGTGAATTATACATTATTTAAAAAGTGTTTTTATACAATTTTTAATAATTGCATAAAATTATAATTTTTTTATAAACAATCCATTTAAATTAATTACTTGTTTATTATTACAATTAATAATACAATCATATGAAGAATATTTTGTATTGGGGTCGTTGAAAATTATTAAAAGTGTATTATAGGTATAAAAGTATTTATGTACGTCATTGTGAATTTTCAAAGATATAAACGAGTTGTTTAATTAGTAGTAAATTTGTAAAATTTAATGATTAACTTTGGTAAACAATGAAATATAAAAAATAAGTAGTTATATAATAAATTGTTGTGATTAGAAACTTATAATTAATATTTTAGTGTGGCGATGTAAATGTAGAAAAATGAATTGTTTTGCACATATTGTGGTTCATTATCCGTATCTCATTTTAGTAGCCGTTTCAGTATTTTGTGCTACATGTTTTATTATTCCATTGGTTACGTTAAAATTTCCAGAGTTTTCGGATCCACAATTGGTAAGAATATGTATTTCACATAAAGTTCAGTTGACGATTTTGTAATCTAAATTTAAAAATGTAATATTTGCAAAATAGTAGATATTTATTTCTAAAATGCTGTAAGATTTATTTTTTTATAGATATTAATTTTATCATACGGGGAAGAATAAATGATTTATTGATATTTAAATCATTGAAATAAAATAGGACATTTTGTTCAAATCTAAACAAATGATTATTTTCTAATTAAAAATAATATCTTTAATAATTTTCTGTACTTGTATTTTATAAGTATAAAATATCAAGTATATATTTTATATGAAATATAATAGATTTCGCGATGCATTTATGTACGATTGTGTTTGTAATGTTTATTTTAATTATTAATTATATTTTTGATGATATATAATTTTTATTATATTAGGGTTTTGAAACTAGAGGTACCGTACTTTCGAGAAGGAAAACTGCATGGGATCATTTATTGGATGCCACTAGTTTATCTGGTGAATTATGTGTGAATCCGCAAATATTAAAAATAGCATCGACAACAGTAAAACCATCTAAAAGACGCAAATTTAAAAACAATTTTCAGAACATATCTTTCATTGTATGTAATATAATTGTATTGTCTTATTTTAAATATTGTTACTATTATATAATAACTTCTGTTAGTTTTTTTGTTTACATTTTTACTTTAATATTTTTTAAGTCGAGGTTTTTATTTTTGATCGAATAATATATTAAATAATTTTATTATAGAACTAAGATGTAAAACTTTTATCTTCTTTTCATCTTTCTGTGTTTATTCATTTTTAATTATTAATTTAATTAGTGAAAATAATGAATATTTCATTACTTATTAGTAGTTTTCTTCATATATGTATTTTAATTAATATAATACTGTTTATTAGTTCTGTATTAGTGTAGATATTCAATTTTAATACAAATGAATTTTCACCCCCAACATCACAATATGTTATAAAGTGTTCAATAATCATTTATTGTTCACATTGTTGTTTATAACAACAATGAACTAATGCGTATTTTGATGGCAACGCCATCATTGTCAGAGCCTTTTTGTTATAAAATTTATATTAAATTGTGAATTTGCGATAGTTTCGAAACAAACTGTAGATATTTGATTTTTGAACAATTAGTATAATTATGTTTATAGAATAAAAGGTATATGTTTTGTATGTTATTATGTAAACGAGATTCTTGTATTATTTTAGGATACAAATAATGGGGAAAAACGTGTAGTTCCAAATAAAAAAAGAAAAAATGTTACAGAGGAAGTAAATAAATGGAAAAAGTTATTGAAATTAGAACCACTCGATCATATTCATTCTCATCATGATCATGTATCTAGTGATGGCTATTTTTGTGGAGCACCAGGTAGAAAATTTCTATTTTTATTGATAATGTCTTATTTATGATATTTTATAAATTTAGTGAGTTATTATTTTATAGGATCAGAATATGCACATGTCGTTATTGGTTCAATAGATGGTTCTAATTTATTTACTTATGATTCTCTTATGTCTATTTGTCATATCGAACGTGCAATGACGATGGGTGATGATTTTAATTCATTATGTTTAACTCGAAAACCAGGACATTGTTGTCACTTTTGGTCTTTGCCAAATTATGTAGCAATGATAAATAATAGAACATCCTGCCTTTCTATTATGGTAACTACATTTTAGAATGAAGTACTATTTATTTTTATTGAAAAATAATATATCAATATGTATAGTAATGATAATTTTTCATTATTACATTTCTTTTTTATTAATATTGATTTAACAACAAACTGAAGAGTGATTTTATATACATACATACATACATACATACATATATACATATATATATATATATATATATATATATATATATATAATCAAAATTATTTTAGGAGGACGATATAAAGAATACTATAGCAACATTACAATTGTGTTCACAATATTATCATAATTTGCAATTAACTCCTGACTATCAAGTACCACCACAATGTACTAAACATGATGCAGTTGACAATATTTTTAAATTTCTTGTAGATTCTAATTTTCTTCCATTAAATGTGAGTTTATTATTATTATTTTTTATATTTAACATTGTACTTCCTACTATCATGCAAGTGTGATTTCTAGTATTCAATAAGTAATATTAATTATTTTGTAACAAATAAGTAGTATCTAAATGAAATACAAATTACATGTAAAAATTATTTAGATCTTTAAATAAATAGATGTATACATACATACTTGCACATATATGCACTTATATATATATAAAGACAAATCCAGTAAGACTTAATGTTTGTTTTAAAAAAATAAAACTTCTTGATAAAAATCTTTTTTCAGGATACATCTAATACATTTTTAAAATATACAATGTTGTTTCTTCCAATGGCTTCTAGCACAGCAACATTGCCATTTTATCATAGTTTAGATTCACAGAAGTTGAAGTATCATAATATTAAAGTTGTTGCAATGGAATTTGGTAAGTTTTTTAAGTATTTATTTTCAAATAAACATGCATATATAATCATCAAGTATATAATTGATTATTTTATTAGAAATAAATTGTTAGAAAGAATAATTTGCTCAGTAGCATATTTATATTCTTTTTTCAAAAACATTGAAAAGTATGTACTAACATTGATATTTTCACACAAATGAACTATCACCCCAATACCGCAAGATATTGAAATAGATGAAGATGATATTGCCATCGAAATGTACATCAACTTATAAACAAAGAAAGTGAACAATAAATACTTATTGAACACTTTTTCAATATCTTGTAGTGTTGGAATGATAGTTCATTCACAAGAAAGTGAATTTGTCACAATTCCAAAACAAATAATGACTAACATTGACATTTATGTAAGTTATAATTTATTATAAATTGTGTCAAATGTTTATTTTTTTTTTATTTTGACTAATTCATTTTATTATTATTCATATGTGTTTTTATAAACATGAATTTGAATATTTAAGTACATTATAAACATTAAAAGAATTAATTTATTTGACAATTGTTTTAAGTTTGATTTAAAAAGATTAAGTACAACCATGTTTCATTTGTTATTTAAATTTACTTAAGACTTTTAGATTTATTATAAACAGTAATCGATCAGGTGTGCATGTGTGTGTATATATATGTTTGTTTGTATGTATGTGTGTGTGTGTGTGTGTGTGTGTGTGTGTGTGTGTGTATATATATATATGTATATATATATATATATATATATATATATATATATATATATATATATATATATATATATATATATATAATTTCTGGTTACATAGTGATAATGTTATATCCAAAGAAAATCATAAAATAAGTGAACTAATTTAATATATATAAATAATATTTTAAATAAGATTATTTATTGTTGATAAATATTGTTATTATAAAATCTAGTATTTTCAACAAAAATGCAATATATTTTTAATGTGTTAGTGATAGTTACTTAAATAATTGTTATAGTTTTGTCATTGTGTTTTTTAAATTAAATAACGTTATTATTTATATAGTTCATTTCAATAATATGTTTTAATTATTGATATAAGTATTTTTTAATTCTTCATTAACAGGTTTGAAGCAGTCTCTTTTTGATGAATATATATTGAAAGATCTTGAATATATATCAACTGGATTTATTTTTATTGTCATATGTATGTGGATATATACAGATTCTTTGTTTATTACTTTAATGACAATTATGGCAATATTGTTCTCACTAGGAACAGCTTATTTTATCTATACTCTTGTATTTGAGTTACGGTTCTTTCCTTTTATGAATCTTCTTGCTTCTGTTGTGTCTGTTGGTAAGATTTTGTATTATTTTGTTTTTTTTAATATAAAGTTTTAATTGCTTTATGTTATTTTACATTTTAACACATTGTTTGCGGGCGTTTTTCACCAATCCAAACCGAAAAGCGAGAGATTTTTTCAAATATGGCCCACAAAATTATAAAAATAAAATTAAAAATAGAAGATGCATAATTTTTACTTCGCCAAATACCCATGTTTACACGTTCTCCACACCGTACCGCTAATTTGTAAAAACCGTGTTTTGTCGGCTCCCGCGCTCTAGTGATAGTACGCGAAAGACGTGTTTAAACGTTTTCCGCATACGATGTGTCAACAAGCTATTTTCCTTGAAACTGTATGGTATCTGTTAAGAATATAGTTAATAAATGAGCTGTTTATTTTGAAGTGGCCTAAGTTTATTTATCTTTAAATCGAGATATTTAATGGTTTGCGTTTTAATAAATTAAAAAATATTGGTAACTGATAACATGGTAGTATAATGTTATTATGTTTCTAAGGGTGTGTAATTTACTAACCCAATTAGTATGATAAACATTGTTTAAGAAAATACAAGTTTTTGATGGCTATAAATGGACGTAGACCACTTTTAAATAAATTTTTGTTCATTTTATTAACTGGCTTATTTTCTGTTTAGAAAATATTAGTAATTTTAAATATATTAACGTAATTTTTTAAAAAATGAAAAGATAACATAGAATTGTAAATATTATAACAGCTAACTCGATTTTTTTGGAAAATGGATTTAGGCCACTTTCAAAATAAACGGCTCAAATGTTAAACATAATTTGTTTTTAAAAGAATGCACATACGCTTTGAAAGTGAAAATTAATATTCAGTTTAATTTTATGTACAAATAAAATTTTAGAAATAAACACTTTTAAAAATTTTTTTTTTAATAGGGATTGGAGCTGATGATGCATTTATATTTTGTAAAGTATGGCAATGTGGAAAAATCAGTAAAAGTAATACTTCCATTGTCAAATTAGTAACAGAAACATTACATCATGCTGTATTGTCTATGTTTGTAACATCTTTAACTACGGCTGCAGCATTTTATGCATCTTTTATAAGTTCTATTACTGCAGTATGCTGTTTTAGGTAAATATTTAAAATATGTAAATGTTTATTTTAATGCTAATGAATTTTTTTTTTTTCAAGCATTTTTGCAGGTACAGCAGTAATAACAAATTTTTTATTGATGATTACTTGGTTTCCTGCTTGTATTGTCATTTCACAACGTTGGTCAAGACCTGTTAGTATTTTATCACGTTGGAAAGTAGGTCGTGCTGTACGAATACTTGTTGATAAATGGTGTGAAATATTTGAAGGACTTATCATTACACTCGTTTTAAAATTACGTTGGTTTTGGCTGATTGTACTTAGTTGTTTGGCTCTTGCCAGTATAGTGGTTGTTTTTCACCATCTTAAACTTATTTTACCTGATTCGCCTAGTTTTCAGTTATTTGATAAATCACATCCTTTTGAGCAGTATGATGCTGTTTTCAAAGAACTATTTGCATTTGAACAACAATACAATGTAAGTTTACATATTAGTGTATTGGTCTAGTTAATTTTTTTTAAGTATCTGTAATTATTTTACCCATCTAATAATGTTTATTTTTAGGGTGATGGAACTGCTTATTTTTCTCTTCCTTTACGTTTTGTATGGGGTGTATCTGCTGTAGATAATGGAAATTATCTCGATCCACATGTAAAGGGTACTATTGAATATGATGATACTTTTGATGTAGCAGCACCTGAATCTCAACAATGGTTGTTAAAATTTTGTCGAAATCTTAGAACTCAACATTTTTATCAAAGTACAAGAGGCCCACTGTTACCTAATTGCTTTGTTGAATCTTTTGCATCTTGGATGGAAAGACGTTGTCATGATCCTATAGATGGAATTGATCGTACGCCGTGTTGCGAATCATCAAAGTTTCCTTATGAACGAGAGGTGTTTGAAAAATGTATTGTGGAAGCAATATTTGATCTATATTCTAGTCCGTCTGAAATATTCATGCCCGGAGTCGCCGGTCCGAAATTTTCAAAGGATACGCATCCTTTGATAAAAGCGCTCGTCGTTGAATACAACAGTAATTATTTTCATTCTATGTCGTTTGCAGAAATGAATGAATTTTACAATACTGTCGAAACTTGGATGCAATCACAATTGGAAACTGCTCCGGCAAAAATGAAAAACGGTTGGTTTATAAGCGAATTGGAATTCTACGATTTGCAGGAAACTTTATCACACGGCACTCTTCTTTCCGTCGGTGTATCTATGTGTATTGCATTGATCGTGCTTCTTACGGTCACTTTAAACGTTCTCGTCAGTTGCTATGCGATTCTTTCTATTTCTTGTATTATTTTTGTTACGATTGCGATATTGCTTTTATCAGGTTGGAGGTTAAACGTACTTGAATCGGTGGCTGTTTCTACTGCAATAGGTTTAGCTGTGGATTTTAGTCTTCATTACGGTGTTAATTATGATTTGAGTAATAAATCTGAAGATCGTATTTTAGCAACAAAATTCGCTATTTCTCGCATGGCAGGCCCTACGGCTATGGCTGCACTAACGACCGGAGCTGCAGGGGTCTTCATGTTACCGTCATCTGTTCTTGCTTACGTGCAGATAGGAATGTTTTTATCTGTTATTATGGGCGTCAGTTGGGTCTATTCAACGTTTATGTTTGGTTCTATTCTGTCGATTGCTGGACCTCAGAACGGATTCGGTCGATTTTCGTATTCTAGTATTTTTTTTTGTAAAAAAGAGATTAGACCTGAAGATAACATAAACGAACGAGATATTAATGAACGAAGAAAGAATTCTGTAACTCGTTCGAGTGCTGTTCCATCATCGCATGGTTCTGAAATTCATGAACTTGAAACGTTAACTACGAAATCATCTGATGTCTGGCCTACAACTTCGAACTCTGCACACAATTTTGACTCTTCTAATAAACATCAATCGGTTGGGGCAGCTCCTCTAGTATCGTATTCTAGTAGGAAATCTTTTTCTCAAGATCAGTCGCCATCGGCCACGAGTACTATTACTATTATAATGGCTGACAACGATGATAAAATTGAACAATAAATTATTGTTATGTATTTAGTTTTATGATGCTTTAAATTTGAGGAACGAAATGAATTGAATTATATAGTTTATGCAAAGATATTTTAAAAAAAAACTAGAAATTTGATGTTAATTCCAATGAGAAAAGAAATACTGATATTAAATTCCAGATGCCTATTAATATTTATATACGTATAGATTTTGCAAATCTGTTTTTTATCTATGTCATTTTTTAATCGATAATAGAAGTCTTTAAAAGTAAAAGACGAAGCTTAGTTTATAGATAATCGTTAGAAAAATATGAAATAAAAACTATCATTGATACTATTGGTGATCATTGAAAATGATTTCAGATATTACAAATATGTGTATTGTAAATTTAGCTTACATGAAATTAGATGAGAAATGTAATATTTGAATCAGTTTTGTTTGTACTTGAAGAGGTTAGCAAAATATTTTGGATTTAAATTATTCTAATATTAATGTGTTGTAAATGTGAATATAAATTTTACTTCTTTTATTCATTCGATGAATAAAAATATTTTCATCACTATTTTACTTGAGAATTACAAATATTTCAAACTAATTCTAGTTTAGATGTTTGATATTTTTCTGTATAGATACGTATATAAGATTGTTACGAAATACAAAAAAAGATTCTGGTTCAGTAATATTAGGGATAAAAGTTTATCTCTAAATTGTATGAACCAGTATTTATGACTTAATATACAACAATATACACTTTGATGAAATTTATCCTTGGTATATTATGCTGTTAACATGTAACCTTACAAATGATATTTTATTAAGATGTTCATTTTTTTATTGGCATTGAGGAAATGTTTTATGAGAAAATTATGTATTCACATGCATGGATGTACATACATACCAATCATCACAGCTGTGGTGCTAACTTTTTGTATCAGTATTATTTTATCCTAATTGATCATTATATATAAAAATTCAAATTGGTTTTCATTAAAATCGAGTAATAATAATAGTAACATTTACTTTGTATTGGTGTAATCTGTGAACTTTTTGTTTTCATAATATATAATGATATCAGGCAAAAATTTTTGTCAATCTTATGTTTATGATGTGGACAGAGCGTTGTATGTCGGTGTATATAGTATTAATGATAAATGTTCTGTGATAAACTGTTTGTTGTCTAATTGTATTATAGTAAATCAATTAATCATTTTAAGAATGGAAATGAAACACTAATTGTATGTTTGTCTTCGTTTATGTACGTAAAATGATCAAATCAGCTGTACTGCATTTCCTTTGAAACGTAGATGATTTGAAAAACATTTTCCTCTTATTTTGAAATGAAAACAACTATTATAATTTATTTAGTATCCACTTAGTAGGTTCGTATTATAGTATATTTTTTTTTTATTTTCATTTTATAAATGTTAAAAATATTTATGTAACCATATATACTCAATTTAAAACTAATTATAATGTATTATGTGTATCTGTATATGTTTAAAAACTAAGAATGTTTGTATTGAATAAAATAATAGAATTGCTTGGGTACGTATGTACATATCTTTATATATATATATATATATATATATATATATATATATATATGTATATATACATAAAGAATTATTTTAGAGTTGAATGCTGTTTTTTTTAAAAAAAAATTTCTTAGTTTTAAGTTGAACATGAAAAATAAAAACTTTTGAGATAAAATTGAAATGTTCATTTTGTGAATTTTATGTACTTAATTGTTTTATTTTATAACATTACCATTTGGAATCATTCTCATTTAAAGACAAGTGCAAGCAATCAGTTTTTATTGTACAGTTCTTTAATATATTTAGTTTAAAGGTACAATAGCTTTATTGAGATATATTTTATATTATAATATTTGTATTGTGATTACTGAGAATTCGACTGTTAATTAGAGATATTGTAACTATATGTATTTTTTTAATATATACAAATTTTTTCGTAAAAAATACCTTTTATTATTTTTTATTTGATAATATAAAATTGACTTAAAGTAAATTTTTAACATATAGCTGGTGTAAATAAAATGAAAGGTTTAGATCATTCATTTATTTGCTTACTATTCTTTATTATTCTTCAGTTTCATTTGGGTCGTTTATATTAATGAAGAAATAAATGCATAAAATAATTTTCTGTATATAAAGAGTTTTATTAAAGTATAAAATTATTACTTCAATGCCAAAAAGATTAAACAGTCCTATTATCAAACAGAAACCTTACTAAATGTTAAAATTTTAAAAAATGATTGTAATTGTGTTTTTAGTATAACATTGTCCCATGACTTTTGATTGTACATAAACATATGCATATATTTATATATATATATATATATATATATATATATGCATTCTTTATGTGTTTGTTTACGTGTTATTTATAAATACGGTTATGTAGTGTAAAAAAAATTTGTTACTTTGCACTTGTAAATATGCAAAAAAAATATTCTTATCTTTAAGATATAGAATATCAGAGAAAGAAAGATAAAATTTTCCATTCGAATTGTCATTTGTGACGTGTGTTTATATAAAAACCGTTGTAATATGTGTATATGATTTTTATCTTTTTCACGCAGACAGTTATTTGCAGTGATTTTATAAAATATTCCGAATTTTGATTATTGTATCGAGTTTACATTTGATTAAATATATTTATTTAAAAATGGCACGAAAAGTATATGTTATTGGAGTTGGAATGACTAAGGTCAGTTTTTTTTTTATTGCATTAAATTCTTTTTTAAATAAATAGTTAAAACATATTTTTTGTAAAAAAAATTTATAATATTAGTTTGAGAAACCTGGAAGAAGAGATGATTTTGATTATCCACAAATGGTAAAAGAAGCAATTACAAAAGCATTTCAAGATTCCAAAATAGATTATTCTAAAATTCAACAAGTGTGTGTTGGTTATGTATATGGAGATTCAACTTGTGGCCAGCGTGCTGTATATGAAATTGGAATGACTGGAGTTCCAATATATAATGTTAACAATAATTGCTCTACTGGTTCTACAGCGCTGATGATTGCAAAACAATTGATTGAAAGTGGAAATGATTGTGTGCTCGCTGTAGGATTTGAGAAAATGGAACGTGGTTCTCTGTCGTTAAAAGTCGGTAACATAATAATACAAATATGTATACATACACTCAAGTACGTACGTACGTACGTACGTACGTACATACGTACATACATACATACATACGAACATATATGCATACGCATGTGGGTGTACATTTCAAACAAATATATTGATTTATTTGAAAAAATTTTAGTTTGCTGATCGTACAAACCCATTAGATAAGCATGTGGAGTTGTTGGCAGATATTTCCGGAATAGATCATTCACCGATAGCGGCACAGATGTTTGGAAATGCAGCCGCTGAACATATGAAATTATATGGTTCACGTCCTGTACATCTTGCTAAAATTGCTTATAAAAATCACAAACATTCTACAAACAATCCGTAAGTAATTGTTAATTTCGTTGTTTGTGTAAAATTATTTTGTGCTTTAAAAAAAAATTAAATAAGTTCTAAAAAATTCATATTAAAAAAAATGAATAATATGTAGGTTTGTTTCTTTCAATTCATTTGATATTTAATGTTCATTTGTTTAAAATATATTTAGATTGATTTATTAAAATATATTTTTCTAGTTATTCACAATTTCAAGAAGAGTACACTTTAGAGCAAATAATGAAGTCTCCACAAATTTTTGGTCCATTAACTAAATTACAGTGTTGTCCTACAAGTGATGGTGCTGCTGCAGCTATTCTTGCATCTGAAGAATTTGTTCGAAGTTTTGGACTTGAAGCACAAGCTATAGAAATAATTGGTATGGAAATGGCCACAGATTTACCATCAACTTTTCACGATAAAAGTGCAATGAAAATTGTAAGTTACAAAATTATATGTTCATATTTGTATATATACATACATATGTACACATATATATATTTAATATTTATGTTTATTTTCAATTTTATATATATTAAGCACGTGAAAATAGATTTCACCTTATTTTAAATATTTTTTTTTAATAGGTCGGTTACGATATGAGTAAAGCGGCAGCGGAACGCCTTTTTAAAAAAACACCTTATCATCCTACTGATGTAGATGTTGTGGAGTTGCACGATTGTTTTTCTGCAAATGAATTGATTACGTATGAGGCACTTGGATTATGTGCACCAGGGAAAGCTAGTGAATTAATTGATAATGGTGATAATACATATGGAGGCAAATATGTTGTAAATCCAAGCGGTGGACTTATATCAAAAGGCCACCCACTTGGTGCTACAGGTTTAGCTCAGTGTGCAGAATTATGTTGGCAGTTAAGACAACAAGCTGGTCAAAGACAAGTGCACGGTGCAAAACTTGCTTTACAGCATAACATAGGTTTAGGAGGAGCGGTTGTGGTAGCTTTGTACAAACATGGTTTTCCATTACATCAACCATCAATTAATAACACTTCAGCTATTCTTAGACCAACAGGTTCTAAATTGAGCGAGTCAGAAGATTTCAAAGTGTCTCAATATATGAAAATACTTGAAAAAGCAATGCATGAAGATGAAGATAATCTTATTGAAAAATTTCGAGGTATTTATGGATTTAAAGTTAAGAATAAGGTAACTGGAAAAGAAGGATATTGGGTTATTAATGCGAAAGTTGGAAAAGGAAAAATTATTTTCAATGGTAAAGGTAAGTATTCATTTCTTTTTCAGTTTAACATTAGTGATTAAAAATAATTTTCAATATTTATTGAAAAAAATTGTTTATGAAAAACTGAAAATTAATTATTGTTTCAATACAAATAATGAAATGAACAATTTTTATTTTATTTAGTGCATTTTGTTTGATATATGTATTTTATAATAATCTCTGTCTATAAAAAAATGTTCTGTATAAACTTTTTTTATTAATCTTTTTAGATAAACCTGATGTGACATTTATAGTCAATGATGAAGATGTGGTAGATTTAATTTCAGGAAAATTAAATCCACAGAAGGCATTTTTTCAAGGCAAAATAAAAGTTCAGGGTAACATGGGATTAGCAATGAAACTTAATGAATTACAACGTAGTGCAGCTAAAAAAATTGAACAACTGCGAGCCAAACTATAATAAAGTTCGTTTCGTATTTTTATAAAATATAAATGTTTTTATTAATTTTTTACTTTTTTAATATTTTATATTGTATGGGTATATGTATTCAAGTTATTAGGTGAAAATAATTATGTTATCTAGATTATTTTAGGCAGCCTGGATTAACTTTTTAATTCAAATCGTGCACTTAATACTAAAAACGAGTAAGAATGGATTATTTAATTTTTTTACTACATTCAGTTAAATTTATATAAATGTTAAGTGCACATAATTAAGAACTGCCAACTTTGTTATAAGAAATATATCTGTATTGTAATTAAGAAAAAGAAATATTCTCTATGATATTTTAATTTATATATCATTATTTGAAAATGATAAGTTAAAATAAGAGTGTGCATATAATTAAGAACAATGTGCTTACCTTTAAAAATTCATCATTTTAAATTGTACAAAATTATTTCATTGTTTTTTTTCTGTGCCCTTTTTTTAATAACTTCTTGATATACATGTCATGGATTTTATTAATTTTTTGCATGTCTCTGGTTGGGTTGATTTCCAAAAATACGTATTTGTATTGTATAACTCAACAAAATTTGTAATTTTTTTAGAAACTTTTAAAGCAAACAAAACAATGAAATTTACATATTTACAAAGTATTGCCACAAAATTAAAAAAACACGTTCAATGCAATCACAGTAAAAAAAAATAAAGATCATTCCTAATTGTGTACATTATATATTTTAATCATAATTTTGTCATCAAAGAAATTATAAAGTATTCATAACAATGACATGTTTTATCAAGACCAGAAGTGTTTAATTTCTTTGTAAGCAATTATTTTCAAATGTAATTTTTATTCTAACTACATGAGAAATATTTATTGTGGCATGTCTCTTGGTTTTTACATGTTCTTAATTATATGGGCACAATTGTATACAAGATACGTACATAAATGTTTTTATTAAATACTTAAAAACAGATACAAAAATGTTTATATACAAGGGTCGTTTGATAAGTATGGTAAATTTATTTATTGTTTAATTTGATTAAATTTTTCAATTTAGTTTTTCTTACTTTTTTACCATACTTATCAAACGACCTCGTGTGTGTATATATGTATATGTATTTATATATATATATATATATATATATATATATATATATATATATATATATATATATATATATATATAATTTTCTTAATTCAGTCATCATAATTGTTTTCTTTCTTTGATCTGTCATAGATTTCTTCCATCTAGTGTTCATCACCATGTTTTTTCAGCAAGTGACAATTTCTACTGTTTGTAACTTTCTCATTTATTATATATATATATATATCATACACATTAAAGGAAGTTGTTTACACCTTAACATGAAATATAATATTATGTTTAGTTATTCGTAATTATGATTCATGAGTCATAGGTCCTCATACCTAATACTCAGCATTTAGAAGTCTCTGCCTCCTAGGAGGTATTACACCATAGCCAAACCAGACCTATTTAGAATGAAATTATTGGTCAGGCTTTTGTGTAGTAATGTTATTGTTAAGAAAATTATAAATTTATTTTGTATTGAAGTTATTTGGGGGTTATATGAAAAATGTTCAAATATATTTTTAGGAAAAATAAGTGTCATTTTATTTACTTAAAACATTAATGTATCAAGAATTGTAACATTCAAAACTTTCAACACGGAGTAAGGTGTTATTCAATTAGTTAAAAATATCAAAAATGATTAAAAATCTAGTAACTAAATTTTCATCCAATTAATCAACTAAGTAAAAGATTAATCATGTCATTTTAATCGTTCTTTTAAATAAAAAGTAATCTCATAAAAATTTAGATCAAAAACTGACTAAAATCTGAAGTATTTTCTTTGGAAAGGTATGTTAAACAATTCATCCGATTTCACCGCCAAAAAGACGAGATGAAAAGTGTGAACAAGGCCCCTTTTTTATGTCTCAACCGTCTATACAAATACTTTAGAAATTATATCATTAATAATCATTCAAAATTATAATTCATTGAAAATTATTTACAATTTCTTCAAATAAAATAATTTCATTTAAAAATATTCTTAAGTTTTCAATAATTTTTTGTGACGATTTAATAGTCGTGTTCAACTAGTATTGCATTTAACTGATATTGTAATTTTGAATATTTCAATCAATTTTTATAAATCACTTCAAATAATTGATGACTGATAAATCAATTTTAATTTGATGATTAATTATTAGTCATTAGTCGCAGATTGATTTAAAAATGGCTGATTTCAAATCAGTCCCTTTATCGATTACTTGAAATGACTAATAAAGTAATTGTAACTAGTAATTAATTTAAAATGACTAAAACTTTAGCCTTAGTCATTAACTGAATATTTTTTACCCTATTCTGATACAACTCAAAGTTGTGCAGTAGTTAATATGTGCAATTATAATCCGTGACAAAAATATATTCCATACAAATCTTTTATGATGAATCGTATTATCTATGTGTACCAAATTAATATCTTTAATTGCTTATTCACAGATAATGTATTGCTAAAATATTATTGCCATACGTCTTAATTAACGACATAGTAAGGGAAACGTTGTTTCATAGCACACAAAAGTATAACTCATATAAATCGTAATTTCTTATTTTTAATAATGAATGCTGCTTACATTGTTATTCGCAATTTCGATCAAGCGATCAGGCGATTTTAAAACAAATTTTTTATTATACTTTTGTGTATTTCTAACCATTCTTTTAAAATCGTGGTTTTAATTCCTTTAAATTGTAGAATTCCCTAAGTAATACATTGCATATAAGATGTTCTCAACAATTTTTTGTTAGATGTATAGTCAAAAATCTTGCTGACTATCAATAAATTTGATGTTATTTTTACGAAAATAGTTTTTAATAACTTTAAGTCAGTACAAGTACAAGTAAATTATCTTATTGAAACATAAATTCAGATCCATTAATTTACACCGCATGGTACATTATTTGATCTTTAGTGATTTCTGTACAACAGGATTGCTTATTTTCGCGCTGCAAAATTTTATATTCATTTTCCCGTTATAGTCAATTCCAACCCACACTAAAATACTATCAGTATACATTTTTTGGTCAATTAAAACCTTTTCTTTTTCCACAAATCATGGAAATAGAAACTATAACTATCAGGTCCATCCAAGGTCCAGTATTTCATAAAACAAATATGTAAAGGTATTTGTTTATGGATGTTTCTCGAAAAGAGAATTTGGTAAATTAATTACGTTTATCAAAAATCTTAATACACAAAAAGTGATGATTGTATCAAAACTAATTGTTAAAGTCTGCACGTATGCTATACGGAGGAGACGAATAATGGATTCTACAAGAGGAGGATGACTCGAAATAACGAAGTCGTCTGTGTATACAACGGGAGAAAATAATGGCATATCTTCAATGGATTGACTACAGTATCAGATGCCAATCCGATACAAAACTTACTTTATACTTATTAAATATTAAAATTAACTAAAAAATATGATTGTAATTGTGTTCTCATTACTACATTGTCTCATAACTTTTGTGAGATCGATTTGTTACTTTTAATTGTTTATTTGTAATTTATTTTAGTAATCAGAGTTAAGAAATTATTTTTTTTCTTTATTTTTAACACGTGTATGCTTATTTATATTAAAAAATCGAATATAACCAGTTATGTAATCAGTTAAGTCTGTTTTGGTGTTTTCTCCAAATTATACATGTATCTCATGACTTTTGTAACTCGCTGTATGTATTCTTTTCATACATAGAATGATTGAAATGAGATTAGTGGGCTTAAACATATTTTTACTTGCTTACTATCCTTTGATCTCATTCGAGCTATTTATATTACATATACACTGAATTCAAGTTATAAGTCACCTTTAATTAAAGTCACTGGTTGAGAAAATTTATGAAAACTTTATACAGACATTTAATATTCATTAAAAAGTTATATTTTACACTTTCATATTTGTTTTTAAAACTTACATTTGTTATAGATGTATAACTTGAAAAAGTTTTGGAAACGTAGTAATATTAGATGAATAATGGTATAGAACGTGATGTTTTAATCTATGGCATAGATAACTGCAGTAATCTGGGGTGTGGTATTTGTTGTTCGAAGTGTCAATTATAATAAATTCCCAGTATGATTAATGTATACTGAAAAGTTGCGTTTTTCTGTATGAGTGTTCGCAATATATTGAAACTACAAAAGAGTATCTTAAAAATATTTACTAATAATTGTATGTTATTTTTAATAAAAAAAATGGCAGATCAGTTTGGTCAGATTTCGTTGAAATGGGATCCAAAGAATTTGGAAATACGAACAATGTCTGTCGAGAAGACATTGGAACCTCTCGTTTTGCAAGTAACTACGTTAGTTAATACAAAAGGTCCGAGTAAGAAAAAAAAAGGAAAATCAAAAAGGGCGAATGCACTTGTAGGTACAGTTGAGAAAGCAACTCAAAATTTCATCGAAAAAGGTGAACAAATCGCGTATGAAAATCCTGATATTACTCAAGAGATGTTATCAGCTGTCGAAGAAGTTCGGAAAACAGGTATGTACGTTACTCGTAGTCGATAAATTGCAATATTAATTTTCATGTCGATATTTAACCTGTCGGTGTCGTGCCGTTCGGATTTCATATCGGAAAGATTCGATCAGATACGGTGGTATTCGCTATGATTTTTGTGAACGTGACGTAACGTCAGTGTCGGAACGAATCGTGATTTTTTTTTATTTTTAGGCGACGCGATGAGTTTAGCTGCACGAGAATTTTCCGAAGATCCGTGTTCTTCTTTGAAACGTGGTAATATGGTACGTGCTGCGAGAAATTTACTTTCAGCAGTCACTCGTTTATTGATTTTGGCCGATATGGTCGATGTACATTTGTTGTTGAAGTCTCTGAGAGTTGTAAGTGATAATAATTCTTTTTGTTTTTCTCATTGTCGTATATAACTGAATTTTGAGCAGGTCGAAGGCGATCTTGAGAAATTGAAAAACGTGTCGAGTCAATCGGAACTCGAACGTGACATCGAGGCTTTCGATCGGAACGCTAACGAATTGATGAATCAGGCAGCGAAACGGCAGCTAGAACTCAAAGATCCACAGTTGAGAGATGATCTCGCCGCCGCACGTGCAGTTCTCAAAAAACATTCGACCATGTTGTTGACGGCATCAAAAGTGTACGTCCGTCATCCAGAACTTGCGGCGGCGAAAGCGAACAGGGATTACGTATATAGGCAAGTGTGCGAAGCGGTAAATACAATCGGAGATGTCGCTCAAGGCAAAGGGCCACGCTCAAATCAACAGACGTATGACGGACCGGGTGAATTGGCAGCCGCACTCGATGATTTCGACGTAAGAACATCTCGTAAAATCAAACAGTGCATTTCTTGAATGAAGTTCGTTTTTCAGGAACGTACCGTAATGGATCCGCTCGCGTACAATGAAGTACGGACTAGACCGTCGCTCGAAGAGCGGTTAGAAAGTATTATTAGCGGAGCCGCTTTGATGGCAGACTCTTCCTGTACGAGAGACGAACGCCGAGAAAGAATCGTTGCGGAATGTAATGCTGTACGTCAAGCATTACAAGATTTACTCTCAGAGTACATGTCCAATGTAAGTAATATATATTGTTAATAAATGAATAGAAATAAACATTCTTGTATTCAAAATGAATTATAATTATTTTCTTAACTTTCATATAAGAGATTATCGATTTCAAATAATGTTTGTGTGTGTGTGCGTGCATACACACATACATTTGTGCGCACACACACATAGATGTCTTCCTTTTTCTATTTAAGGTGGGCCGAAAGGAACAAAGTGATGGTCTTGAACGTGCAATAGATCAGATGTGCCGTAAAACTCGTGATTTGAGAAGACAGCTTCGTAAAGCAGTTGTAGATCATGTGTCTGATAGTTTTCTTGAAACTAACGCACCTCTTGAAGTATTGATCAGTGCAGCGCGTGAAGGTAATGAAAAAGAAGTAGAAGAATGTGCACTGATATTCACAGAACATGCGAACAAACTCGTGGAAGTAAGTTTTCAATGTTTGTCTTTTTTTCTTTTACGTATTTAAATTTAAATTACGACATTTTTTATCATATAGGTTGCGAATCTTGTATGCAGTATGTCGAATAATGAAGACGGTGTAAAAATGGTCCGTTATGCAGCGGCGCAAATCGAAACTCTATGTCCTCAAGTGATCAACGCGGCGCGCGTTCTTGCCGCCAGACCACGAAGTAAAGTCGCTCAAGAAAACATGGAAGCGTTCCGTAAAGCTTGGGAAAAGCAGGTTAGAATTTTGACCGAAGCGGTAGACGATATTACGACTATCGATGATTTTCTTGCCGTATCCGAGAACCATATCCTCGAAGATGTTAATAAATGCGTACTCGCTCTCCAAGAAGGAGATGCGGATACACTTGAACGTACGGCCGGTGCGATCCGTGGCAGATCGGAACGAGTTTGTACGGTCGTCGGAGCCGAAATGAATAACTACGAACCTTGCATTTACACGAATCGTGTGTTAGAAGCGGTGAAAGTGTTACGAGATCAAGTGATGCCGAAGTTCGGACAACGTGTGACCGTCGCTGTCGGAGCGTTGATCGCGGATCCGCCGAAAGAAGTCGACGAAAACGATTTCATCGACGCGTCGCGTCTCGTATACGACGGTGTCCGTGAAATCCGTAGGGCGGTGCTTATGAATAGAGCGGACGAAGAACTCGATCCGGAGGATGTGGAACTGGATGATAATTATATGCTTGAAACACGTAGTAAATGTAAGTAGTATATGTGAGCGAAATAAGAATATTTCTCGATTCTCGAAAACGATATTTTTTCATTTTAGCGAGCGCACATACAGGCGAACATGGAGTCGATGAATATCCAGATATAAGTGGCATAACAACAGCAAGGGTAACGATAAGTTTATTTTATGATGTAAAAGGATTTTAAAAAAATTTTAATATTGCAGGAAGCAATGCGTAAAATGCCTGAAGAAGATAAACAGAAAATTTTGCAACAGGTTGAATTTTTCCGTAGTGAAAAACTTAAATTCGATCGTGAAGTCGCAAAATGGGATGATGCTGGAAACGATATTATCGTATTAGCAAAGCACATGTGCATGATTATGATGGAGATGACTGATTTTACACGGTAACAATAGATTAAAAGTAGTTTTATTTTTACAATAGATTGCTTGATTTTCGATGCATTCTTTGAAAGTATGTTCTTATTTTGTGTTTAAAAATAATTTTTTAGCGGTCGTGGCCCTTTAAAAACAACGATGGATGTTATTAATGCTGCTAAAAAAATATCAGAAGCTGGAACTAAACTTGATAAATTGACTCGACAGATAGCTGAGCAATGTCCAGAAAGTTCTACCAAAAAAGATTTGTTAGCTTATCTTCAAAGAATTGCTCTCTATTGCCATCAGATGAATATCACTTCAAAAGTTAAAGCCGATGTACAAAATATAAGTGGAGAATTGATAGTTTCAGGGGTAAATTATCGTTTTTCAATTAAAAATGTTATATTTAGATCCTTATTTTAGTTTTTTTCTGTAATTGTAGCTCGATAGTGCAACGTCTTTGATTCAAGCAGCTAAAAATCTAATGAATGCGGTCGTGCTAACTGTTAAAGCATCTTATGTCGCTTCGACAAAGTACACACGACAAGGAACAATATTGGTAAGGCGGTTCGTTTACTCGTTATAATTAATGAAATTCATATGTATACGTGCGAACGTGTACTGTATATACGTATGTGATTTCTTTCAGTCTCCGATTGTGGTGTGGAAAATGAAGGCCCCTGAAAAGAAACCGCTCGTTAGACCTGAACGACCCGAAGAAGTGCGTGCCAAAGTTCGTAAAGGTTCACAGAAAAAAGTACAAAATCCGATTCATGCACTGTCAGAATTTCAAAGCCCTACTGAATCTGTCTAGAGAAGCTATATCGGCACAAAACAGATTCCATAAGAACATTTGCGAATATATTAGATGAACAAATCTGCGATAAAAATAAAGTATTAAAATAAACTGGAAGACTTAATTTTTTTATCTATTTGAACAGTAAATATATACAAAAATCAAAATATAAATGTATGTATCGTTTATAAATAAGATACATAGACTGTCCGTTAGGCAGTCTTGTTTTTCATCTATGTATGTACGATTTTGAATTCAAAATGAGTAAATAAATTACAAAGTTCTTTGTAATTTAATAAAAATAGAACTAATGGTTGTCTATAAGGATTCACGAAATTAAAACCAATTACATTTATTGTATTTGAACATTATAACATATGTATTTACTTACTTTATTTCAAATACATTTTAAAGAAAAAAACGATTTATTTTTTCAATAAATTTATAGAATATTTTGTAGTCATAAGAAACAGTGTATAATGAGTATTCTCAAATTTCCGAATTCGGACAATTTGACCATGAGACGCGACCACCAGGGAATATAGTAATTGTGAATCGACGTTGATTTCGCCCTGGAGCCTTTAGTGCTACAGCAGTGCGACTTAATGTGTAGTCACTAGACGCAAGAATTTATCCAAGGAAGAGGGTTTTTATGACGATACAGACTTTTTAAAAAATTCGAGAAAAATCTCTGTTACAGAGAATTTAATGCTGTTTCGAACGGCATACAACAAATTAAAATTTAATAAAGCGATTGAAAAATATTTGCGAAATACGAACAACGTGTAATAATTATATGGCGTTTGAACTGAGCACGACGGAACGGCATTTTGTGCAAATGTCAGGCGCCGGCGTCAGCTTCCAACGCTCGACGCGTCTCCACGGAACGATTCTGTCAGCAGTGCGACTTTTTTTTTCGGTTTTTCTGCCCCAAAAAAAAATTAAAATTTGACCGTGTGCGGTATGATCACTAGGAAATAAATGTATAATAATAAATTTGGATTTTATGGCTTTTTTTTTGAATTATCAAAAAAGTCCTGGAATAAAAATGAGGAAATCAGGAATATGAGCCCAGAAGAGATATCTGATACGAATGTAGTTAAATAAATTTGTAGTGAATATTAGTTTTATTGTATGTAGTGGCGTGTACGTGTGAGCAAACACACACTCCTCCCACGAATAGTAGTGTACTCGCATTTTACACATTGGATACCGAAATATAGCGAATAATTATCGAAAACCAAACGTTTTTTACGATCATAAAGACCTTTGTAAAATTTTTTAAAAGATATATATTTCGTAGGTAATTTAATGCTCTTTCGAACGGAATATAGAAATTGAAAATCAAATTAGGTATTTAAAAAATATTTACGAATACGCGTGACGTGTAATAATTAAATGGCGTTTGAACCGTGCATGACGCAACGCCATTTTGTGCAAATTTCAGGTGCCGGCGCCAGCTTCCAACGCTCGATCGCGTCTCACGGAACGCCGAGTACAAGATTCTACACAGCAGTGCGACTTCATGTGTAGTCAATCGCTAGACGCGAGATATTATTATCGAAAAGCGAAGGTTTTTTACGATTATAACGACCTTATGAAAAAATTTGAAAAAAATATATTTCGTAGAGAATTTAATGCTCTTTCGAACGGTGTATATAAATTTCAAATAGAATGAAGTATTCGAAAAATATTTGCGAAATACGTACGACGTGTAATGATTATGTATGTCGTTTAAACCGAGCACGATGAACGCCGTGTGTGCACATTTTAGGCGCCGGCGCCAGCTCCAACGCTCGATCGTGTTTCAACGGAAGGTCAGGTGCACGATTCTGTCAGCAGTGCGACTTCATGTGTAGTCGCTAGACGCGAGATATTATTATCGAAAAGCGAAGGTTTTTTACGATTATAACGACCTTATGAAAAAATTTGAAAAAAATATATTTCGTAGAGAATTTAATGCTCTTTCGAACGGTATATATATTAATTTCAAATAGAATGAAGTATTCGAAAAATATTTGCGAAATACGTACGACGTGTAATGATTATGTATGTCGTTTAAACCGAGCACGATGAAACGTCATATGTGCAAGTGTTAGGCGCCGGCGCCAGCTTCCAATGCTTGATCGTGTCTACACGGAAGGTCAGGAACACGATTCTGATGAAAAATCACGATAAAATAATTTTCAAACATTTATACTTGATGTTTTTCTGGCCCAAAAAAAATTTAAAATTCGGCCAATTTGACCGTGTGCGGCATGACATGATCACTAGGAAATAAATTCATAATAATAAATTTCGATTTTGTGGCCCTTTTTTGACATTTTCAAAAAAGTCCTTATAAAAAAAGTATTCGAATATCAATCGGACAATCTGAATTAAGGGCCGTGTAGGGCACTATATTGGCTATGTCCATTCTAAATTTTATTTAATTCGTACCATAAATATAGATTTTATGGCCATTTTTAAAATTTTCAAAAATGACCTAATAGAAAAGTCCTGGAATGAAAATCTGGAATATGAACCTTGTAGAGAAATGTACTGGCTATGTTCAGTTTAAATTTCATTCAATTCCAAGCATACATTTAGATTTTATGGCCCTTTTTTGGAAGTTTCAATAAAGTTTTTTGAAAAAAGTCCTTATAAAAAAGTCCTGGGATGAAAATGACAAAATATGGACCACGTACCGCGTAGAACAATATATTGGCTATGTACATTCCGAATTTCGTTTAATTCGACCGGTAAATTTAGATTTTATGGCCCTTTTTCGAAATTTAAAAAATACACAATTGTCGGAAACTCGATTTCTCAAGTATCAGGCGATTCGGTATCAGGATCACAGAAACGGCAGCAGGTCAACGGCAATTTCAATGGTTAAATCCCTATAAGACTCTCTTCTTTCCACTTGCGGCGACTAAACGGGGTGCGCTAAGAACAGGTATATATCGTTATTTTTGTATGTAGTGGTGTGTACATGTGAACTGGTTAACATGCCCCGCCTGTTAGTCGTATCCTTGTTTGATACACGACGCTTTATGGAGCGAGTAGAGGACATAGATATGTTTAACATTGAACATATGGGAAATATTCATTCTCGATATACCGTTGATATGTTCCGTTCTAGCGATGTATTTTCTTATATTGAGTATAGGGAATTATTGATGTGGAAATGAAACAGACTTATCTGATATTTATGCAGTTCAATAATTTCGTACAGAATATTAGTTTTTTTGTATGTAGTGGTGTGTACGTGTAGCAAACTAATTCCCCTGCTGCGATTTTTAGTGTCCGCCCCTTTTATAATTAACGCTTGATATATCATAATATACATGGAATGTATGCAATATGAAATTCTCAATATACCGTTGATGTGTGTCGTTCTTGCGATGTAAATTCATATATTTTGTATAGGGAATTATTGATGTGGAAATGAGAGAGGCTTATCTGATATTTATGTAGTTAAATAATTTTATACAGATTATTAGTTTTTTTGTATGTAGTGGTGTGTACGTGTAAACAGGTAACATGCTCCTCCCACGAATAGTATTGTACTCGTATTTTTCACAATGGCGACCTAAATATAGTGAATAATTATCGAAAAGCAAACGTTTTTTACGATCATAAAGACCTTTGTGAAAATTTTTAAAAGCTATATATTTCGTAGAGAATTTAATGCTCTTTCCAACGGCATATATAAATTAAAAATGAAACGAGATATTCGAAAGATATTTACGGTAAATACGAACGACGTGTAATGATTATATGGCGTTTAAACCGAGCACGATGCAATGTCATTTGTGTAAATTTTAGGCGCCGGCGCCAGTTTCCAATGCTCGATCGTGTCTCCAATGAACGTCAGGGACACGATCTTGGTGAAAAATCACGAAAAAAAATTTTGAAAATTATCGCCGAAAATTCAAGGTATACCCCTTGGTGTTTTTTCGACCGAAAAAAATAATTTTCGAATTCGGCCAATTTGACCGTGCGTTATGATTACCAGGGCCTATAGTAATTGCGAACCGACGTCGTTTTTGCGCTGGCGCCTTTAGTGTCACAGCAGTGCGACTTCATGTGTAGTCGCTAGACGCGAGATATTATTATCGAAAAGCGAAGATTTTTTACGATTATAACGACCTTATGAAAAAATTTGAAAAAAATATATTTCGTAGAGAATTTAATGCTCTTTCGAACGGTATATATAAATTTCAGATAGAATGAAGTATTCGAAAAATATTTGCGAAATACGTACGACGTGTAATGATTATGTATGTCGTTTAAACCGAGCACGATGAACGCCGTGTGTGCACATTTTAGGCGCCGGCGCCAGCTCCAACGCTCGATCGTGTCTCAACGGAAGGTCTGGAACACGATTCAGTCTGATGGTGGTGGCGTATCGGCCTATTATGGAGTCGATGGTGGAGGGTCGGTGTCCGAATACTGTGGGCATTTTTTGACGATTTTTTTTACTTTTTCAGAGTCCGATTGAGTTGTGTCGTTGTTCCTTGATATCGGGATGCATCTGGTACATTGTCTGGTACACAGCATCCGTCGTTTCGTTGTATCAAATTGATATTAAAATGTATCGATTTGAAAAATTTTTAGGACCATATGTGAGGCCTGTTAATTAAAAAAATACTACGCGATTACGAATGTGGCTAACGAAAATTCTATATCTTTCATAAAGTCTATCATATCTCTAGTAATAATCATGACCATATGTATTAAAAATAAACATATAATGAACGTAAGGTGAATATAAAATTTAGTCAAAAATGTGCATATTAATTTTGTCTCTTTTCTTTTTCTCTCTCCATCTCTTTTTCTCCTTATATATATGCGTGCGTGTTTGCCTGCGTGGGCTCATTTGTTACTTGTTCATGGGTATGTGCATATGTATACTTATTATACATTGAGCATTATCTATACTTTTTCATATATTTTCGGACGATACTTTGGCAGCGTCGCTCTGATGGCCAACCATCGTAGGTACAGTTCGAAGTATCAGAACTCGTGTCGGCTTGTAACTGTCGGAAGCTTCACCAAAGGTACTCAAAATTGTATTTTGTTACTTTTATTAAGATTTTGATTTCGATGCAAATTATATTTATTAATTTCTGTCATTTAATTTTGCTAAAGTGAAATTGTGTCCTCGACGTACATAAGATATTAGAACGAAGGATATGAATCCGATCTGATACCTCAGTCGGTCCTTCATTAGCTCGAAATATTTTTCTACTTATTAAACATTCATGAAGTTTTTGATAAAAAAAACTCATTTTTTCAAATATATCTTTATTGGTGTATATAAAAATAAGTACCTATATATATATATATATATATCCATACACACCAAACTTTTATCACTTTTTTTACATATATACGCTGAAAAGAAAGTCAAATGCATCTAAAATCCCTTATCTGACGTGAGGTCGGCAGCCCAGTGGTAGTAGACTCTGTTGTAGGGAGTGTGGGGTTTAGAGTTCGCGTCTCAAGATGTTGAGTTTTGCTTTTTTCAATTATGTATTTGATATTCTAGAACGTTCTCGAATATCAGAATACATAAATGAAAAAATTGTAGAATGTTCTAGAACCTTCTTTTGATGAAATTCTATAAAAAAAACCCGCAATGTTCGAGTCTCGACATTGATTTTTGTTTTGTTCATTTATGTATTTTGATATTCGAGAACGTTCTAGAACATTCTTGAATATCAAATACATAATTGAAAAAAGCAAAACTCAACATCTTGAGACGCGAACTCTAAAGCCCCCACACTACCTACAACACGGTCTATTACCGCGGGGCTACCGACCTCATGTCAGATAGGGGATTTTAGATGCATTTGACTTTCTTTTTAGCGTTTACACGTAAAAGAAATAATAAAAGTGCTATTTTATTACTTATGCTTCTCTGTCGCACATATTATATAAACTTAAATTGAGATTCAAACCGCATTTTACCGACTACGTACAGAACAATCGCTTCGCCCCATGTTACACAACGGACAACGGCAAACGAAGCAATCTAAACTACAGTGCGCCTGTTATCGTAATCATTTTCGGTGGTCGCACCGAACTAACTTTGTGCCCGCCAATCGTCTCTTTCTAACTACAACATCCCTATACTTCTTTGTCGCACATATTATATAAATTTAAAATGACTACTGATCATTTAAAAAACGATATAAATACACTAATCGATACAAGAAACCTAACATTGCGAATCTGAAATCAACTCTACGAGCAATGTTTCATATGCCTGCAATGAATTTCTTCGAAATAACAATGGGATCGAGTGAAAATGGGATATATTCAATCGTGTCTGCCATCATGGCCCAGTTCACAGATTTCAATATAAGGGGAGCAGCTCGGGCGCCTTATTAATATTGATTTATTAAATACAATATTAATAACTTGAAAATTGGATTCATTTTTTAAATTTTGAAAGTCCAGAGACTTCGTGATCTCCAAAAAAAATGTGCGAATTTGCAAAATATGAAAGTGTCATCCGATGTAGGTACCCATGTCCTCCATGAATGCTTCTATGCAAATTTCTGTATCTATCATAGTTTTCGCAGAATTTAGAAAATACTGCAACATTTTGGAAATCGGACGTATTTTTCAACTTGTTAAACTTTCATGAAGTTTTCGATAAAAAACTCATTTTTTCAAATCATCATCTATCATCTACTAGTAAATAGTAGTAGTATATATTAAACCATTTCTAATGATGGCCCAGTGGTATAATAATAGCATAATTACAAAATTTTCGGACCTGCAACTATCAGAGGCTGTAGCATAGTGGAGAAGTACACTAGGTTTCGAATGTCGTTTAACTCGAGTTCAACCCCCTTCCGAGTGTGGGGTGTGGGCTCTCTTATAGCTTTTATTGTTCGTCGTATGCGCTGAGACGTGTACGAGGACCATAGGGCCATTATTTATGTGTTACTTTTTTTATATATCTACAATTTATCAAAAAAACACAGTAAGTACAAGTTTCGAAGTTACTACTGTATGAAGTCTTGTAGCATCGAGGTTGAATGCTCGCTTCATATACCGACAGTCGTCGGTTCGAATCTCGTTGCCTTGTGCGGCGAGAAAGTTTATTAATGATGATGCGTGGACTTAGAAGTCCGAAATTGAATGATAATTCGATTTCAACTTGGCCTGTTTCCCTGTCTCGGCTCTCCGAGGCCGGGGTGGTCGGCCAGCTCGGCGATTGTCATTACAATCGCCGGGCTGGCCGACCACCCCGGCCTCGGCGAGCCGGGCGGGGAGGCAGGCGGAATTTATGCCGCCGCCGAGGACCATGAATTATTATTCATGTTTTTTTTGGACTTAGTGCAATTTTTTCAATCCGCGCGCATGCGCACTGGACGGCGTCGACGCACAACATGGCGCCGCGTGACGTCACAAGACGGCGGCGCGTGACGCGCAATATGGCGACGTGACGTCGCAATATGGCGGCACGTGACGTCACAAGACGCTGACGTCGCAAGATAGCGTCGCGTGACGTCATGGCGTCGAATTATAGATATCTCACGAAGTTCAGTAAAATAAATACAGCGAGGAAAGGAAAATAAAACGATAGCGTAGCGTGTGTTGTAAAAGAACTTTATTTAAAAGTATCAAAAATAAATGGTGTTAAAAAAAATTCATTAGTCTTACATTATTTATTTAGTCATTCATAGAAGATTGTAGGAATAGTGTGTATTATTAAATGAGTAAAATAATTTATTACAATCATACAAATATATGAAAATGTTAACAATATAATCAGAAACTAAGTTTCGACAATCAAATCTGCATAAAATATCAAAGATCTGTTTACAATAATATAAATTTGTTTAATATATTTATCTGTATAATAATAATTATTATAAAAATAGTCTTTCTAATCAATATTAATTTCAGAATTGTGTACGAAAATAACAAATTTATTGTTGTACTTAAATTAAATTACAGTCTAACTATTTAAAAATACTTAATTACATTGTTAAATTATTTATATATATTTTATGAAAAGATAGACTAAGAATAATAATATAAATATTAATTTTAGAATTGTGTTATGACAATATAAAAAGTTATTATTGTAATTAATGAAATTACAGTATAATTATTGAAAAATACTTAAATAATTGTTATTCATTTGAAAAACTATTATTTAAAAAATTACTAATTAAAAATATTTAATCAATTACATTGTTAAATTATTTACATATTTTATGAAATGACAAGCTAAGATGATTAGATTATAGGACTTAGATTTTATAGATTTGATTATAAAAAGAAATTACAATATTTGTTGATAAAATTTCAGAAAAACGCACAGCATCGTATTCTCATAACCGAATCACATTTGTACGCAGACACTAGCGTTTCATTCATACACAATACTAAAACTATACACGATACTAAAATGAGTCCGATGTTACCTCTTCCTACCTACATTCGATATAAATTAAGAAGCGGCCGGCCTTTCCCTGATAGATATGAGAAATAAACTATCCTACCTAATAGACGAACTAATAATGAGCCCTAAATAGTCCTACCTACTCGAGAAGCCAAAAATTACTCTAATAATATTTTACCTGATTTCAATAAAAAGTCGAGATAAGTCAGACTCAAGTTAGTATATAATATAAAAACGAGATGAAAATAAATTCACATATACAAGTGTGATTTTCTGAAATTTGATATGATAAAATTGCAAAGATACAGTCGTATAAATTAAAAAAAAAGAAACTTTTAATATCAAACAAAAAACATGTATGATAAAGAATGAAAAGCTAAATCAATTTAATTTAAAAAGTATATACGAGACTGCATGATTATTGAAAAAATATGTTAAAACATAAAAAAAATCTGATCGACAGATATACTGTGAACTTAAATTAACTTAATTTCTAAAATATAACGTCGATAACGGTGACTAACTGTTTTGTTTCAGTGAAATTAATCAAAGATAAGTGATTATCAAAAAAGAACTTAATTTAGTAATAAACTTATAAGTTAATTAACAATAGAAAATTTCAAAAATACAACATTTAGAAAACACCCAACCATTTTTAATACTATATTAAATGATTATTTAAGTATTTGATTATGTAGCATTTACTAAAAAAATTAAAGATAAAATACAAAAAAAAAGAATTTCAAAAATAGAACATATAGAAAAAGCCCAGCTATTTTTTACTAATATACTAAATAATTATTTAAGGTGTTTGATTATGTAGCATTTACTAAAAAATTTATCATCAGTTAGAAATACAAAATAATAAAAAAAATAAAGATAAAATTTTAAAAAATGTAACATTTAGTTAACACCCAACCATTTTTAATAATACATTAAATGATTATTTAAGTATTTGATTATATAGAATTTACTAAAAAATTTACCACAAGTTAAAAATAGAAAATAATAAAAAAAATTAAAGGTAAAATACAAAAAAAAGAGAATTTCAAAAATAGAACATATAGAAAAAGCCCAGCTATTTTTTACTAATATACTAAATAATTATTTAAGGTGTTTGATTATGTAGCATTTACTAAAAAAATTATCATCAGTTGAAAATAAAAAACAATAAAAAAAAATTAACGATAAAATTTTAAAAAACAAGAAATTCAAAAATAGAACATTTAGAAAAAGCCCACCTATTTTTATTAATATACTAAATAATTATTTAAGTATTTGATTATGTAGCATTTACTACAAAATTTACCATCAGTTAGAAATACAAAATAATAAAAAAATAAAGATAAAATTTTAAAAAACAAGAATTTAAAAATGTAACATTTAGTTAACACACCCAACCATTTTTAATAATACATTAAATGATTATTTAAGTATTTGATTATATAGCATTTATTACAAAATTGACCACGAGTTAAAAATAGAAAATAATAAAAAAATAAGATAAAATTTTAAAAAACAAGAAATTCCATAAAAAACGTTTAGAAAAAAACATGCTATTTTTAATAATATACTAAATAATTATTTAAATATTCGACTATATAGCACATTTACTACAAAATTGACCATCAGTTGAAAATAAAAAGCAATAAAAAAAATTAAAGATAAAATATTAAAAAATATTATAACCAAATCATTTCGTTTCAAAAGTTAACAATACTTAATCTCTAAATGCAATTCACACACATTCTCATCTTAAATTGGTTTTAAAGTCATCAAAAAAAAAATTAATTTTGTATTGTTGTTAATAACAAAATAATAATAATTAAAATTCTAATTCATTTACTATTGTTGAAGTGAATATCTGGTATACAATACAGATTTTGAAAAAAAGTGGTTGTATTGAAAACGAAAATAATTTAATTTTGCTAAACTGATAGTAGAAGTAGTAAACATGTATATAGAATATTAAAAAATTATAATATATTATATTTTTTATAATTATTAATTATCAAAAATTATCAATTATCAAAAATTATTAATTATCAAAAATGTTATGAGAAAGTCCATGAATTGTATATTACATTTGCTTTAATTATGAATGAATTTAAGAAGACAAATGTATTTCTATACTGTGATATGCTTTCTTCTTAATTGAAACATCATTAATCACCGCTATCAAAGTTAATTTAAACTTATAACTAAATAACTAAATCTAAGGTTTCTCGTTCATCTTTAGCTGCACTGCATGAAGAAGAAGATCATTCAGGACATGATGTTGATCAAAGAAGTCAATATTGGATATGTTGCTCTGGACACACCCCCTCCGGATATGCAGACTCCTGTACTTTTCCGGATGAACCGCTTCCGGAGAGATCTGAAATGATTCGTATTAGTCGAGGCACTCTGTATATTACGATTAATTGTTAGTTTAAAATATTTAACTCGATAATAAAAATTCAATTCGATAAATGTTATTTCAAAAAATGTATTGTTTATTGATTACTTAACTAAAATTATGATATAGCTGATTTAATCTGTATTGATCTTTCTTCAATTTTCCTTTTCAGTCGTTCCAATTTTGAACCTGGATCTAATTTTCTTGCTTTTCATCTAGAAAATCATTAGTCTTTAATATGTAAATTGATTTTTTAAATAATTAATGTTATTACATATTTTTTTTAATTTTTTACACATCACTTATCTTTAACAACAAGCAGTCGATGACTGTGTGTGGTCATATCCGGATCATTCTCCAAAATGAACAAAAACGACAATGCTTCTATATGTTGGAATATAGACGTGCTGCATACGAACCACCAGTAACGCTCTCACTAACATCTTTCTAAAAACAAAGTTGTTACATTTTTCAAACATTCAGTATTAGTAATTAAAAATATTTATTATTAATAGAGAATGACAAACAAACAGAGTTTAAACGATCGATAGTTTGAAATGTTCCATTTTATAATAAATATTAAATTTACAAATCCAAAAACGGGAATCCTGAACGTTTAATGACAAAGTATTTTTTAATTTACAAGTACCTTTCGATAGTCTAGTCCTCGGAAATTGCGACAAATTCTTGAAAATGTTGAACTGTTCTTTGTACACCTCGTTCCGTTCCATAGTGCTCTCATAAAAGAAAAAATACGATAAAATTATACAATAATAAATGTGCTCTGCACAAAATATACTAGAGACAAACATTTTAACTGTTCTTCATATTCCTCGTTGCATTCTGTAGTTTTTTTATAAGAGCCGAAAAGTTTATATGTTGCTTCTGCGATGGCACGTAGCTGCTGTTTCTGCGATGGTACGTAGCTGCTGCTTCCAGACACGTCTTCGCCGGGACGGTTTAAATCCGAGCGCATTTCAATAATTCGAACCGATCACACATCTGTCGACGTCGGCGCGACTACAACGACGTTCTCGGCGACCGAAACAGCGATTTCGAACGAAAGTGTAAACAATTTAAAATCTGTCTATGTAGGAACACGTAGAACAATGATACGAAAATAAATAAATAAACGTGTTCCGTACGAAACATATTAGAGCCGAACTTTCTCGTTCTGTTTCGCAGTTTCATCATCATCTTAATATACGTTCGGTGAAGTAGACCCGCAAAGGCCAATACGAAGCACATGACTCCAGACATAAGACCTTCAAGTCTACTCACTTTCGTCGTCATCGCCGTTTCGATGGATTACGAAGCGCTGTCGCACGACGCCTCTACGTAGACTACAATGAGATAATCAAATACGATACAACAGAGTAACACCCGTGAGAGTATGCAGGCCCGGGGATACCATCAACGACACAGTATAAATACTTGCAGCAGACCTGCCACTTCCGCACCCCGTTATACGCAAAAATCCACACAGTTCGACCATGGTCATCGGAACAAAATTAACACGGTTGCAAAACTAAAGTTTCGTCCGAAAAAAGACGAAACCGAGAGCGCTCTCTTAGACCTATCTTAAATGTCGAAATACGAAACAAACTAGTCTCGCTAATTCAACAAGGGATAAAGTAAAAGCCGGACTCCTAGGTCCGACGGGGTTCCTAGACCGATGGCGCACTGTGCAGATAACGGTTAGCAGTAGGCAATGTAAGCTGTCGAAAGTAAGTACAAGGACGAGGACAATATCCTGTACCCTTAACGCATCCTCCGCTGACGTGTATTAAACCATTCGTACCGCACCACGGAATAACTTGGTAGTGTTTCCTAAGCAAAATGCCAATTACATCCAAAGATTACTAACTGCCTGTTTTTGCACGTATCAGAAACTCATACATTTCTCGCTCGTATGATCATAGAATCATTCTGTATCGAATTGATCGAAACGTGCGTCCGATTTAAACGAAGCAACATCCTTGAAGATGAAATCTGAAATTAGAAGATGTGAAGTTAGAAAAATTCAAAATACACAATTTAATCAAAATTATATCTAAAACAAGTTTTTAAAAAAATAGAAATAGTTCGAAACATTAAATTTAAAAATTCCAAATTATATTTAAAATAAGTATTTGAAAAAAATGAAAACAGAATAAAATGGGAAATTTGGAAAAATCAAAATACATAATTATTCAAAATGAAATTGAATGGTAATGTGCAATGTGAAACATTATGTATGTATGAATGTGTGCATGTGTATATATATATATATATATATATATATATATATATATATATATATATATGTATGTATGTATGTATGTATGTATGTATGTATGTATGTATGTATATAAACATATATATGTATATATATACTTTTATATATATATATATATATATATATATATATATATATATATTTATATGGATCACAGTTTTTCTTGGAAATTCATTTTAAAATAATTATAATAAATAATAAAATTCATTAAACACTTACATGATTATCGATGTTTAATTCGATATAGCTATCCACGGTATAATATTCTTCGACCATGTGCTGTGCGTGAAATATTTCTGTTTTTCATGGAAATCTGAAAATAATTCCATATTATTGTAAATTCATCTTAAAATAATTGTAATAAATGAAAACAATTAAATAAACTTACATGATTATCCATATTTAATTCGATATAACTATCCTCGACAACTTGTTGATATTCTTCATTGCCGGACATCAATTTGGGTTCACAACAACGAAAACACATCTTATCTCGAGGAAAGTTGAAATAAGAAAGTAACCCGGCGACTGAATACTACAACAGCGTTGCGACGTCACGGACGGAAAAACGTAGAACTAAAGTTATCGATGCACGATAAATTACACAGGCCCACACTGAAATTGATTTTGACGGTATTTTCTTTCGGTAGTAGGAAGATATAAAAATGTTCACACATACATATACACGCATATATACAAATCATACACATTACCCACACACACATATATATATATATATATATATATATATATATATATATATATATATATATATATATATATATATATATATATATATATATATATATATATATATATATATATATATATATATATATATATTATATATATAGGAAGAGAAAGAAAAATTTTTGATTGAGAAAATACATATTTAAAAAGGCCCAAATAAAAATCCATGGATAAATGGAACAGATACTTCAGAAACGACCTTTAATAGAAATGTATAAAAATACAAAAAAAACTCAATACGTTCGATACAGATCAAAATTTCAATATGAACACGAATAAATATTACGTATTGTACATTATATGATTCCTATGTATGATAAGATATGTACAACGTCAGACATCCGAGATTCAAACTTTATATTTTACCGACTACATGCAGAACAATCCCCTCGCTCCATGTTACACAACAGGCTACGGCGAAAGAACCAAACTAAACTACAGTGCGCCTGTTATCGTAATCATTTTCGGTGGTCGCACCGAACTAACTTTGTGCCCGCCAATCGTCTCTTTCTAACTACAAGATCCCTATGCTTCTCTGTCGCACATATTATATAAATTTAAAATGACTACTGATCATTTAAAAAACGATATAAATACACTAATCGATACAAGAAACCTAACATTGCGAATCTGAAATCAACTCTGCAAGCAATGTTTCATATGCCTGCAATGAATTTCTTCGAAATAACAATGGGATCGAGTGAAAATGGGATATATTCAATCGTGTCTGCCATCATGGCCCAGTTCATAGATTTCAATATAAGGGGAGCAGCTCGGGCGCCTTATTAATATTGATTTATTAAATACAATATTAATAACTTGAAAATTGGATTCATTTTTTAAATTTTGAAAGTCCAGAGACTTCGTGATCTCCAAAAAAAATGTGCGAATTTGCAAAATATGAAAGTGTCATCCGATGTAGGTACCCATATCCTCCGTGAATGCTTGTATGCAAATTTCTGTATCTATCATAGTTTTCCCAGAATTTAGAAAATACTGCGAAATTTTGGAAATCGGACGTATTTTTCAACTTGTTAAACTTATTTATTTCCTACAGTTATTTCCGCACAGTTATTTATTTCCTATCGATACAATTTTCTTTCATAGAGGTATAGTTCTGTTGTAGTCAAAGAAATTTATGTACGTATGAATCATATCTAAAATTACACAATGTACATATCTTATCATACATAGGAATCATATAATGTACAATACGTAATATTTATTCGTGTTCATATTGAAATTTTGATCTGTATCGAACGTATTGAGTTTTTTTTGTATTTTTATACATGTCTATTAAAGGTCGTTTCTTAAGTATCTGTTCCATTTATCCATGGATTTTTATTTGGGCCTTTTTTAAATATGTAGTTTCTCAATCAATATTTTTTCTTTCTCTTTCTACATATATATATATATATATATATATATGTGTGTGTGTGTGTGTGTGTCTAATGTGTATTATTTGTATATATGCGTATGTATGTATGTGTGTACATTTTTTATATCTTCTTCCTACCGAAAGAAAATATCGTCAAAATCAATTTCAGTGTGGGCCTAAATTTCGTTTGGCGTGCTCGATGTAGGCGCCGTGGATCACACGTCGTTCATTTTTCGCAAATATTTTTCGAACGCTTTGTGTGATTTTAACTTTATATAAAAAAGTTTTAAGTTTATATCAAAAATTGAGCTCTAAAGCAGGTTTCGAAAATTTCTCTATAAAAAAAATCTGAAACATAAATTTCAACATAGTGTAAAATAAAAACACATTTCATACAGTATAATATTTATTGTAAATAAACAACTAAAAAAATACACATATAACATTGTGCAAACTATGTATAAAATTATTCATATCAATAAATATTTCCTTATTCGTTATTTTCATTCCTTCAGTTGAGTATGAACATCGAGGTGGAGTGTATCAGCTTGCGCTCTGAAATAATATTACGACAAATTTTTAAATAATTTTCAAAAACAAAAAGGCCGAAAGACACAACATTTTTAAATAATTTTCAGAAATAATGGCTTAAAATTATTTTAAATATAACATGATAGTAATTTTAATTAAAACAATAATATCCTAAACGAAAATTCAATATCTTTAATAGTTTGCCAGTGATCAATTAAAGATAAAGCAATATAGTTAACGAATAAATTATTTCCGAGGCTTTACTAGTAGTCTACAATTAAATAAGAAAATTATTTTAATAGTGAATTATATTTTCTTTTTAATGGGATAAAAGAATATATTAATTATACTTAACATTTTTCCATAATAAATTATAAATAAATCCCATTAGTCAATAAATAAATTCACCAGGGTCGTACTTGTGGTCGTTAATTAAAGAAAAAAATCACGTAGTGGTAAATTTAATTCTCTTTCAAAGATTGTGGACGAAAATTAATCTTTTAATAGTATGTTTGTAATAAATTAAGTATAAAGGGGATTTATTGCTAGAATTAAACGTACACACCACTACATAAACAAATATCAATATATACTTGTTGGTGCATTCCGCATTGCCGCCGTAAGTGGAATGGAGAATATTTTAGTATTACATATTTGACTTCTTAAGAGTCTTCTGTGAACCTAATAAAACTTGCCTGATACAAGTTGAAATTCGCCGTTCCATCTTTGAGGATGAGGTTTTTAGATTATTTGTTTGTATATTAAAATTGGAAATAAATACAACTCAATTATTATTTACTTATATTTTAATACTGATTACATGAGATCAACAAATGGTATAAAAATCACAATAAATTAACAAAGTTGGTACATAAATTAGGAACAAGTTAATTTATAAATTATTTTTATCATATTGATAAGAACTAATCAAATTAAATAATATTGAGTATGAAATATAATTAAAACTATCTTAACAAATTACATATATAATAAATGAAGTATGAAGTCATCAAATTGGAATACCTAGCACTAAAATTAAATTATTACTTATTTTTGAAATAACATTTAACATTACTAAAAGAAAAATGAAAATTAGTTAGTTAGTAACAAAAAAAAAAAAAAAAAAGAATAAAAGCTAGAATTAAGAAATAAAAAGAATGTATTTAAATAATTAAATCAATATAAAAGAAAATTAAAAAAGTATAACTTCATAATCAAAGATGAACCAAAATTCACTGATAAAAATCTTAGAATATTTAATCTGTAACAGTTTTAAAATTTGTATATATATATATATATATATATATATATATATACACAGTATATTTATATATATATATATATATATATATATATATATATATATATATATATACATATACACATACATATATATATATATATATATATATATATATATATATATATATATATATATATATATATATATATATATATATATATATACACACATACATATGAGGGTCATTTGATAAGTATGGTAAACATGTAAGAAAAAGTAAATTGAAAAATTTAATAAAATTAATTAATTAAACAATAAATAAATTTATCATACTTATCAAACGACCCTCATATACATATATATATTTATATTGATATACATAGTTATAATATTACAAAATTAACAGATAAAGACAATTTTGCAACTTGACTACCTACATATTAATATTATTAATCATTCATATATCTAATGTGATAAATTCATTATAATTTGCTCGAAGTGAAATGATAAATCATTTAGCAATTAATATTTAAAAATTATATTTTTTTTATGTGTTATTTACGAAATAATCTTCAATCGACAGTGAAAGTAAAAATACATAACATATTTAATACCGAAATATCATTTAATTTGTTTATAATGATCAAATCACATACTTAATAACAAATTATAAATTGCTTATTAATTCTTTGCTGTTATTCAGTATTGTTATTCAGCAAGAATTCTTTGCTGTTATTCAGCAAGAATTAAAATTACTGTGAAAAAATTAAGGGTGCAAAGCATTATTTGTGCACAAATATAATATATAAATTTAGGATTTAAATAACATCTATTTTGTGTACAGTGAAATTAAATATACACGTGTGTGTGTGTGTGTGTGTGTGTGTGTGTGTGTTTATATATATATATATATATATATATATATATATATATATATACACTCACGTGTGTGTGTGTATAAAATAAATTATTATAAACATAATGTACAAAGATTTTTTTAAAAAAAATTAATTAATCAAATAGAAGACAATTGAATTAAAGTAGTTATTTCCTGTGGATGATTTTATAAAAAGAAAACTAATAATTACATTAAATACACATTATTAAATATTAGGTAATTTCTGAAATATACTATATAAATAGAAAATCAATATTTTAGAAAATAATAAGTTTACTATAAAAATTATTTTTACATAAATATGTATTTTTGTCAAAATAAATGAATATAATTATGTAATAACTGACTTATGACCAAAAAATGAAGTAATATGTTTTGAAGAATTAGGCATATTTTTTGATATAGTTGATGAAGTATCTTGTGATGTACCTGGAATTACTATATCAGATTTTTGAGAAGAAAGAGTAAAATTAGATCTAATATATCCTTGTTTTTGCTCCATACTATTAATATTTGTTTCATTTAAAATTTTAGATGTGAATAGACTTAATTCTGATTCTGTAAAATTTATACCTGAATTATCTGAATCACTGCTTCTTATTGGATGAGAGCCAAAAGTGGGATTAGTATATAACGTAATAATTTCTTCACCATCTTCCAATTCCAGTTTTTTACCATACTGCACGTAAACCTATATTATTACACACACATACATACATATTATATATATATATACATATATTATATATACATACATATATATATATATATATATATATATATATATATATATATATATATATATAAATGTATACAATGCGTAAGAACATTTCAATTAATTACATATCAAAATAAATACAGTAATAGTTAATTTCATGTATTTAATATTTATTCAACAATGAACTATTTTTTAAAAACAATAATAAAAAAATCACTGCTCTTAAAAAAATATCTTATTTTACCATAAATTGTGGAGTAGTGTTTAGCCAGGTCATAAATGATGATGTGGTTGGTTCTGGTTCATCTAGTTTTTGCATTTTATTTTCAGTATATTCAATACATTGCAATTCCCACTCTCCAGTTTCTTCATTATAATTTGCAATAGTTTCGATTAAGCTCTAAAATGTTATAGAAGAAAAAAGTAAACTTGTGTGTATGTATTAGTTTTATTTTTGCTGTCTGTAAATATGAATAAACACAAAAATATTTTTTTATTATGAACTTAAATATTATGCCACTAAAATTTTAATGTTTACACACACACACACGAACTTATATAGTTAAATTAACAAAAAAATGTTAAACGTTTAATAAAATACTCATTACTATACCATATATTCTTTGGGAATACATTCACTGATTACTGCATCGCATAATTGTAACTCACGAGTAATCACTCGCGTGTATTCCAGTGATCCTTCTAATTCTCGTTGCTGTTCACTTCGGACATCAACCAAATCTGCCTTAGCTGCATTTACTAATGCGATTAATTTATTCAATTTTTTTGTTTTCCCAGACACCTCTCCTGATAAAGTATTATAACGTTCCTCAATATCAATTCGCTCAGCCTTAAAAAATATTAATCACAGTATATATTTTTCAATAAATGTATGTGAATATTTAAGTACCTCTGCTGACTTAAGACTCTTTAAAATTTTTTCTTCAGTTCGTTTACGCTCTTCCAACTCTTTACTAGCAGCTTCTAACAACTCGTCCTGTAACTGAGCTTTTTCAAGTAAGTTTTCTCCTCCCATAATGATTGAAGAAGAAACTCTTTCAAGCTTTTTAGCTAAGAAATCTTCCTCCGAACTAAAGAAAAATAGAAATTGTAATTATGTAAAAAGATAATTTTGAAATTAAAAACTCAACTTTATATAATTATTATTTTTATATACGAGTAAAACAATAAAATAATTTTAAAACATACATCGCTCTCTCCAATTCTGCCATTTTAGCAGATTTTACACTTGTGCTCGAGATAGTTTTGTGAGCTACATCCTCATGTGTAACCACTCCAGAAGAAATTCCAGCTTCTTCTACATTTTCAATTTCTGGAACTTCAGGTATATTTATTTCTTCTGGGTGTTCCTCCTCTTCTACTTCAACTTCAAGAATTATTTTACGATTTGAAGCTTCTTTCAACTGACGCCGTAAATCAAATATTTGTAACTCAAATTTACGAATTAGTGTGTCTTTTGACTTTTCATTCATTTTGACTCTGTTTTTGATATTTTTTGCACGATTTGCATATCGCAGAGTACTTATTGTTTCCTCATAATTAACGCACGCCGGTCCAATGTTTGCAATCTATATTATAATTACCATTTTAATATAATGTTAATTATTTAATATATTTAAAAGGACAAACATTTTATATAAATCAATTTTAATATAAATGTCACATTAGCAAATTATTACAATACAGTATTATTTACACAGATATCAAATTACACAAAAGAATGCTTATACATACCATAACTGTTTTTGAACTTCCACCCAATGAATCTTGCAATAATCTAGTTAGTTTTGAATTGCGATATGGTATATGTGAAGATTTTCCATCTACCAATGCTGATATTACATTACCCAATACAGACAATGATAAGTTGATTTTCGTAGCTTCTTTTAGTCTTTCTCCTGATGCTTGAGTTTTACTTTGTCTTTCCGACCCCTGTTAATACTCAAGAGTGTTTTTAAACAAATGCAAAATGTAAATAAAATATAACTGAAAAGAAAAACAAATACGAACCGCTAGGTCAACTAAACTTAATTTTCCTTGGGTGATACGTTGACAACTATCACCATCTGTATGACTGCATTCAACAGTAACAGTTAAAATTGCATGTGATCGTGAACTCTCTTCATTTATTGCGGTCGCTCCTGTTGAACGATTCTTATCACCCACTTTTAAAATTTTTTGAATATCTGCTGCTGTTCTGCATACATAGGCCGTTAATCCTTGCACGTACACACCTAAACCTTGGCATTCTCTGATTTCAAGATTTCTATCATTACTAATCAAATCCCTGACTTCTTCATTATATATATCGAGATATGATACGTAAACCAAGAATTTTTTATCATCTGAAGACTAAATTATTATCACATATGAATAATATGACAATTAAACATTAAAAATATGCAACTAATTACTATGTACAAATGTTGTACTTACTCGAGCTATATGCCCATATAATTGAGCAAAAACATTCGGTACAATACCAGCTGTTATTGGCGAGTCCTGCTTGCCAAACATTGTATAAGTTTTACCTGCTCCAGTTTGACCATAAGCTAATACAGTACCATTATATCCTTCTATAACACTATCGACAATCGGTTTAGTTGTTTCAGCATACACACTTAACTAAAAAACAATAATGCATATTAAACAATTTCCAATTGAAAAATGAATAATTTAAATACCTGAGAAGCATCTTTATCAAAAACATAATCAAAAGTAAATGTTTTTGGTAATTCCGATTTAGGTGACACTTTTTTAACATTAACTGTACGTGTCACTGAATCAACAGTCACGATTTCCACACATCCCAAATTTATTTCAGATTCATTCAACGGACGAGTCCGAACGACCACTCTAACATTTTCAGAAGGATCTTTATCTGTAGCTGAAGTGCTTCCACTCATTTTAAATTAGTTTCTATTAAAGTGAATGTCTAATATATATTAAAACTATTTATACATGCACATAAAGACACAAATATACATATATACACACACATACACACACAACACATATATATATTAGGTTGGCAAATATCTCCCTTCCGCCTTCTGGTCTTTTGAATTTCGCAGCTATGTAAAAAAAAAAAAAAAAAAAGCGGAAGGGAAATACTTACCAACCTATATATATATATATATATATATATATATATATATATATATATATATATATATATATATATATATATATATACACACCCATACACACACACACACACAC
>CP092097.1:4497500-4505000 GCA_029203775.1 Neoneuromus ignobilis
GATTGTGAGAGAGATAAAATTATCGTAAATGTAATTATATATTGGGCGCTTGAAATGTTTGATTTGATTAGTATTATTTTATTTTTAACTTATGTGCTTATATCGTATGTGTGTGTTTGTGTGTGTGTGTAGTGTAGTGTATAATACGTGTATGCGTATAGCGTGCGAACGCATAAAAGAGAGGGAGAGAAAGAGAGAGAAAGAGAAGTATACACGTGTATATATATATATATATATATATCTATATATATATATATATATATATATATATATATATATATATATATATATATATATATATATATATATATATATATATATATATATATATATATATATATATATATATATATATATATATATATATATATATATATATATAATTTCATTGCTCTGTTACTTTATGTATATTGTTGACAGTTATTGAAAATTTATTCGTTATTCCCTGATTTTTGCAACAATGGTGATGATTGCTTTTTTATCGAAGAAAGAGATATGCTGGTTCTATTTGTTGGTGTAACTGGTTGCACCAGTGATACAATTTGCGTTGCTGGCGATTCTGGCAAGTCGTTTGTTGCTGAGGTAATGCCACCAGTTGTGATTATCGTTGAATTCGTAGTCGTCGGTATACTACTGTTTCCTCCATTATTTGAAGCGCACGCGCCATTATTAGCACCAACGCTTGCATTACTTACACCTCCACTAACACTTGTATCAATTCCACTACCACCATCAACTGCACCACTAGCAATACCAGTAATTGTACCTCCACTAACGCATTCTTCATCATTTTTGATCTGTGCTAGAGTCTTATATAAAGCGGAATTGACAAATCGCGGATAACTGTCTCGGTGCATCAGTGTGTAAATTTGAAGTTGGGCCTCGTCAAATGTGTGAGGTGTCGGTTCGACCATATTCCGGTTGACAATTTCTCGGACACGTGAATCTAACGATACCTTAGATAGATAGATAACATATCAATTATCTCATATATACACAAAACGAAAAAAGTACTGTATTCACATTAGTGAATATTTTTTTTTATTTCGTTTACTGAAAATATTTTATAAAACAAATTTGTATTGATGTATGAATTCTATATTTAAAATTATTGATAATTATAATTCAATAATTTTTTAAAAATCACATTAACTAAAAAAAATATTTTTGTCATAAAACGTATAGATACAATTCTTTTCTCTCAATAAATAGAGAATACATATATAAAATATGAAATAAAAAATGTTTACTGAAATATTTTCAGTTGACGAAATAACAAGTATTTAAATATAAATATTTTAACTGTGTCAGTACTGTTTCGAACTGTATATTTTAGATAGAAAAGAATATAAATAAATTACAAAATTTGTTTAGCACCATGTTTTATTCACTTTTTACTAGAAATTATTTATTAGTCTTATAAGATTTTTCAATTATTATTAACTGTTTATTTTTCAATGCCTGCGCCATTATCTTCAGAAAGTAAAAATAGAAAGATGATGCATGGTCATTTAAATGAATACAAACTTATAAAAAAGTGAGTAATAAATAAATAATATTTTATAAAAAAATGTGTTATATATATATATTTTTATATTTAAATATATTTTTATATATATATATATATATATATTTATATTTAAATTATATATATATATATATATATATATATATATATATAATTTAAATATTGCAAAATATTAAATTATAAAAATATTCGAAATATACGATAAATTAAATATATATTTCAATAAAACATTTATTATTACCTCTTTTGGACTGAGAATTGATATATAATCTTCATAAATAAAACGAGCTTTTTCTTCGACAGCATCTGGATTGCTTTCCTTTTTGAGTTCTTCACAGGCTAGCCAAAATAATATATTTTCTTCTGAGTACTCGCAGCGCAAAAAATCCCTGAACACTTTTCGTCCAGCTGTATATTTAAAGAAATAAATATAACAAAAATTAACAAATAAAATAATCTTAACGCTTTTAATAACTATTGTATATTTTTTTATAAACTTACCAGAACTTTTCATAAGTTTATCAAAAGATTTGCCCCAGTTTCGAATTTCTTCGAGTGAAGGTCTATAATAGAAATATGTTTTAATTGAATATTTTAATTAAATAATATGAAAAGGATATATCATTGATATTATTAGAAAATAATCATAAAATAATTATATTTCAAATGAGTATTGTATTTTTGCAATACATATTTAGAATTAGAAATTTAATTTTTTTGAACAAATAAAAATATAGTTTTGTTTATTTTTATACATCTTGAAAATTTTTCGTTAGCAGTAAATGTATTTCATGTTGTTATAATAAAAATAATTATATATATATATATATATATATATATATATATATATATATATATGTAGAAGTGTATAAATTCTTACGGAGGCTCCCCATCACAGTTGAGTAGGTCGGCGTTGTTCGAATTTTTTGTAAGTCCATTATCTTCAACTCCTTTCACCAAACTGAATAAGAAATGAAAATAATTAGTACTAATATGATAATAAATGAAAACTCAAACTTGTTTTCAAAAAATATATATTCATTTGTAGCATAATTGAAGCTAAGCTAAGCTAAGCTTAAATGTAACAATTTTATAAAAAATAACTCGTGCTAATCTATTTCAATTAAATATAACATGCTTTTTCTTATAAATTTCGTTTATTTTATTACAAAGTATAATAATCTGTAATTCATTATATATATATATATATATATATATATATATATATATATATATATATATATGGGTATGTTTATATATAAAATTCAATAATATTTTAAAGTTAATGATTTTTATAAATAAGAATTTTTTCAATACTTGCAAAATTTTTTTTTCTTTAGAACATATAATGAAATACATATATAATGAAACTATGTTAAATTAATGATTTTTTTAAAATTATATATATATATATATATATATATATATATATATATGTTAAAAAATATAATAACCATTTTAAATATTGAACTACTTACCATTTATTCCTTTTTAAATGAGAAAGCATTTAATGTAGATTCCCAAGAGTGGTTATACAAGCCAGTACAGCGATTAGGCAAGCATGGCAGATAGTAAAGATGCATTTAGATCAATCAAGAAAGAAAATAAAATCGCCAATTATTAAAAACAAAATACTATTATCTACAAGAATTTAGTGCTTTCGTGTAATATGCAAGCACTGGTAACATATTTTTAAAAATGGAAAAAATAAATTGTTTTCCATAACATTTTTCATTCATAATGACATAACATTACATTAAAAAAACTTTTTTAAATACGAGCTACTTATGCATGTATATATCGTGTAGAAGATATAAAAAATTCATATTGTGCATTAAATCAACAAACAAATATTTTTAAATGAATATTGTTTATTTATTAAACATGCATGTAAAATAATAAAACATTGAAATCAATCGTTGTTTTCAATATTTTGTAATAAAAGCCCTTTTCAGCCTAATGATAATTTATATAAATATATATATATTTCTTGGAGGTAAGTGAGAACTATGACCTGTTGAGGAATCATGAGAGTTATATTATATTAACACAATTTTAAATATTTTTTTATAAGTAAATCTTACCTCCATTAATTTTATTCTTAATACAAATAATTATTACAAGTACACAGATTTTTTTCTTAATATGATATTATCAAATATAGATTAAGAATGAATTTATAATACAATCTCAAATGATATTTTAAATTTTATACAACTTAACAATTCTGTTAAATTATTTTTAATCATTTTAGCTCGCTTTGCAAGTATTATTCATATATATTCAATAATATAAAACAATCTTTTTGACTGTTTGCTTTCGATTGTACACGCATAATCTAGTAGTTCCCGCATATTTTTTGACACGATAATATAATTCATTTGGAGCAAATAAACAGTGCATAATTGTTAACTATCGAATATTACACATCATTATTAACTTATAACATAATTTTTTATTATTTCTAGATTTTTATATCTAATACACAATAAACAGTTCTTGTGTTTGGCACACGAAATGTTAGTAGATTAAATATATGTATTTTTTTTATTAAAAGTCTTTGGGTCAAATATTAAGACTTATAATCATTTCACAGATATATATTTAGAACATAAATTCATTTTTGTAAATACACTAAATTATTTTTAATGTAGGTATCTTTGTAACGAGTCAATTATAAGAGTACATGTGTTTGTATGCATGTGTACGCGCATGTATATATATATATGTATATATATATATATATATATATATATATATATATATATATATATATATATATAACGAAATTATTTATAAATGATGGAAATAATTGACTGGAAGCAAAGAAACGAAAATCTTAAAAAAATATTGAAAAGATGAACAAATGAAAATGTATATAGGATTTGTTTTTTAAAAAATATCAATAGGTCTTTAATGGTTGATATATATGTATAAAGGTATATATATATATATATATATATATATATATATATATATATATATATAATATATATATATATATATATATACATAATTTTATTATTAAAACTTAAAACTGTGTAAATGAAAAATCTCTTGCTAATACAAATATGATAAACATTGTTTATTATAAAATCATGGTGGATTAAATTAATATTTATATGTTAAAAAATATATTTACACACGCACGCATGCAATTTTTTTGTATAATATATATATATATATATATATATATATATATATATATATATATATATATAGTGTATATGTTGTGTGTGTAAAAATAGTTTAATTTTTCATTTAAAAAAACTGTTTAGTTGTCGATTTACCATGAACAACTGCAACAACAGCACCAACAAAAACAGCAAGGTTTTGTGGGGCGGAACGGACCGCCAGGCGATGGCCCCTGTGACGAAATACCACTATTTAGTTGCTTGGAACCAGGACCGGAACCAGGGCCCGGCCCGCCCCCAGTTACCGTTTTTGGTACTGGTGTAGACAAGCTGGCCGTTGATCCTCTCAACCGACACATTGAGTTGCCTCCACTCATTGCAGACCTTCGGTCTACCACACTACATGACATCTAAAATATAAATATTTTATGATGAGATATATAGATTTCAATCGAACAATTTATACAAAAATCAATTGACTGATATTATATAAATCTATAATTATTTTGCTTTTGATCATAATCAATGGTAAAAGATTTCATGAACAAGTGTATACATAATTATTCCATATATTTATATACATAAATAATTATATTTTTTATTTCAATTAGTTCAACGCACTATAATTTTTGTACATAATTCATAAATAAATCTACTAAATAATATCATTGAAATACTGATTGTTATTTAAAACATGTATTTCGATATTTATTAATAAAATATATTTGGTGATATAAAAATATTTTTAATAAAATTATATATATATATATATATATGTAATAAAATAAAATATATTTCATTGATTATACTGAAAAACATAATAAATTCACCTTTATGAATTCCGCAGTTTTTTCATATTAAAGCTGTTTAGCACCGTCTTTGTGCTGAGTTCTAACTCTCCAGATAAGCAGACCACGATTACTTGCATGGCTGTCTACTGAAATAGAATATATTTATCAATTTATATCCATAATATTAATTGAATTTAAATTGAATCGATTATTCTCAAAAAATTTAACACACTAACTGATTATTAAACAATCTGATAAAATATTGTGTTATTTGGATGAGTGATTTATCCGTGAAATAAATAAATTAATAAATAATATATGAAATATAATATTTTCGCAAAATAGAAATAAACAGTGAATAAAAGTATAAGTGCACAATAACTAAATAAAAATAAAACATATATATATATATATATATATATATATATATATATATATATATATATATACATATATACATGTTTTTTAAATATCTTTTAAAAAATATAAAATAATATTTTAAAATATATACAACGTTTGAAACAAAAAAGAGTAATGCAGATTTTATTAAAATAGAAGTATATACACTTCACATGAGAACTAATAGTCTCATAAACAAGTTGAAAGTGATCGTCCAGGGACCTCAACCAACGACCCTTTAGTTTAGTGTTCATCGTTTAGGTGTATGAATTATTAAAATGCCACCTGCTCCTTTCACGCGGTTCAAAACATTGCACTCATACCATCTTTATCAAAACATGTAATTGTATCTTTTTAATTGTACAAAATGAAAAGAAATTTGTAAGAAATGTTTTTTTATAATGTATTTGTCACCAGCAAATAATTGATTTGAATATTTAATATGTTTTTAAATAAAAGAAAAATATAAAGGTTTTAAAAAGATTAATATATATATATATATATATACATATATATATATGTGTGTGTGTGTGTGTATATAAAATATTTAAGGAATTTATTTACCGCATAACCATAGCAAAATATTTGTATTAATTCAATTAATATACACGGATAATTCCTATCTACACAAAATAAGTGAATACCAAATTTAACTTGAAAACAACTTGTTCATTAATATCAAATTTCTAAACTTTAAACAAGAGCTTTGGTAACAGAACTAGAGAATATCAAAGGTCACTAACAGTTTCAGAGAAACTCTGTCTCTTTGGAGACATACCTTAATTCAAAATTGTTTTCATATACATACAATAAATACATCACTTATATACCAATACACACACACACATATACATATATATATATATATATATATATATATATATATATATATATATATATATATATATATATATATATATATATATATATATATATATATATATATACGAGGTCAGACAATTAAGCAATGCGACAAAATTCAAAAATCGAGTATATTTAAAAATTAAGGTACATCGCTGCGATCCCCTTCAAAGTAGTCCCCTCCCGCATCTATACACTTATTCCAGCGAGTTTTCCAGTTTTCGTAACAATTCTGGAACACTTCTTGTGGGACCTCTCCGAGTACCCTCGTCACAGATTCTTGGATATCTTCAACGGAGTCAAAATGTCGACCTTTGACGAATTTTTTCATATGAGGGAATAGGAAAAAGTCGCAGGGTGACATGTTCGGTGAATAGGGCGGTTGTGGTAACGTTAGACGCCAAAACCTGAGAGACACTGAACGCACTGTGACAGGGAGCATTGTCGTGATGCAGAACCCAAGTCTTCGCGATCTCTGGACGCACTCTGAGCACCCTTTTTCGTAATTTTTCGAGCACATTGTGGTAGAAAACTTGATTTACGGTTTGTCCAGGTGGTACGAACTCTTTGTGAACCACCCCTTTGCTGTCGAAGAAGCAAATCAACATGGTTTTCACTTTGGACTTGCTCATTCTCGCCTTCTTTGGCCTTGGTGCTCCAGGGGACAGCCACTGTTGGCTTTGTCGTTTAGTTTCGGGGTCATATTGAAAGAACCAACTTTCATCACCAGTAATAACTTTTTTTTTTTTAGTAATAACTTTCATCGCCAGTAATAACCAGTAATAAA
>CP092097.1:4510000-4602500 GCA_029203775.1 Neoneuromus ignobilis
TCAAGTTCAACAAGCATGCGCAAATTAATTTTTATTATATTTACAGATTTATAAAATTCAAAGTAAAGATCACAGAAGGGTTGCATATAAACGGTATGAGATCATAAAAATATGATAAAGAAAAGAATTGTTTTTTAATAAAATATATACTAATTATCAGTATATATAGACTTAAATCATTACCATTGAAATTCGTAACTTATAGCTTTCAATGGGTACAGACTTTTGTACTATTTATCTACATATATATATATATATATATATATATATATATATATATATATATATATATATATATATATATATATATATATATATATATAAACATTCAGTTGCATACATAATGCTGCATAATTGCATTTACTAAATGAGTGAGAGCATTAAAATTAATTTAATTATTTAATAATATTAAATTAAACTTTTGATGAAATAACAATGGATACATAGATAATAATCCAAATATATCACATAGCATGATTAATTACTATTTTTATCATTCGTTTACAATTTTTTGTCTTTAGATTCATAATCAATTATTTTATAAAATTTTACACAAATTATTTTTATAATGATTTGTTTGTTTCAGTTTAAATAGAAAATTATTAAAGGACTATCATAAAATTCTCAATCAATGAACAATATGAACTAAAAGTGGCCATTAACATGTTAAACGCCATGTCAGTCACCAGTGACCGACACCGAACTTTCCATTCAGGCCAACGTCAGTCACCGGCCGCTAGAATTTCAGCCGGTGACTGACATAGTGGCCTAAACGGAAAGCAAGGTAAAATAGCTTTGTCGTTTAACGTGTTAAACACATGAAATTTTTCAGTAGTAGGGTGAATTTATTAACATTTAGTAGACTGTTGTTGATAACATTTTTATAATTTATTTTAATTTTATTAATAACATAGAAATTACATTAAATGATGATTAACAAATTATTTAAGACTTAAATCTATTGGTCATTTTTTTTTCATTTTTGTACTATTTATTTATTTTTAAAAAATAAACTATTCAATTGAATACACTAAAACATATCTAGAATTTTTTAACTAACTACATTAAAAACTATTACTAGAATAACGTAATTAATAATCAGTCGATGTGAACGTTGTTCTTCTTTAGAATTCAGGTTCATAGAGATCATTAATTACAGCACTGATTTGAATACAGAACGCATAAAAACCAAACTTGTGTTGAAATCGGTACAGACCATTCTCTCCCAATGTTTGTGCTAGTCCTGGTTGCTGGATTAATTCCGACATACGAATTGCAAATGATTCAGGTTCTGGTTTTTCAAGAAAACCTGTCTCGCAATGACGTACTGTTTCAAGAGGTCCACCTGAATTAACAGCAATGATTGGTTTTAAACAATACATGGCTTCTAAGGGAACTATCCCGAAATGCTCATTTGACGGTGTATACAAAACAGCAAGAGAATTATTGAGCAATGTTGTTTTTGCATATTCATCAACAGACTTTAACAGCTGAACTTTAGAATCAAGATTATTATCAACAATAGCTTGTTCTAATTGTTTATAGCATTCGACATTGTCATTAAGCCGGTCGTCATAGCCACCAGCTATAACAAGAAGACACTGTTCCCAATCTTCCGAAGAGATATGATTTTTTAGTTCAGCAAATGCTTCAAGAGCTAGATTGTGATTTTTCTTTTTCTCAAATCTATTGAGTGATAGAAACATAATTTTGTGAGAAATGATTCCCATAACTTCAGCATCTTCATCCTTTATGGTGAAGGAATCATAAAACTTAGTAGCTATAGATGGATGAACAACTGCTGGATTAATATGTGCAAGCCTTGGAAAAGACTGAGCAAAAATCTCAGCAGTAAAATGACTGTTGACAAGTATGCAATCTGCAGCACCTGTCGTAACTTCTTCTAAAGTATCTAACATTTGTCGATACCACTTTTTCAAAATACCTCCAGGCTGACTAAGTAACTTGTCCGGGAAATGACAGTAGAACAATACTTTAACTCTTGAAAACCATTTAAGAAATGGTATTACAACAGATATCTGATCACATATTACAATATCTGTTCTATGGACAGGAATAACAGATATAACGCAGTAAAGAACTGCTAACAAAAAACGTATATACGCGCAAGCTGCTGTAAATTTACCAAATAAATGTCGTGGAAACCACGATCCAACAACGTTCACAGGAAATGTTCCATCAATTGTTTCAACAAAACAATGCAATGGGTCATGGTGGTTTGTGATAAATGCAATGTTATGTCCTTGAGATTTGAGTGCGAGACCAATATCTATAATGAGGCGTTCTGCACCTCCTATTCCCAAATCGGGATGCAAAATTAATATATTGGCCATAATTAGTCCGTTTATTTTTTATTTTTCTTTACCTAGAAATATAAAATATATTAGTTTATTTAATAATTGATAATAATTCTAAATATTTTCAGTAATTATAAGTATAATATAAATTTACGGGAATTAAAAATTCACTGCCGACTACTTAGGTTAATTGCAACAACACTACTCACATAACTAACACTACTGTGACAGTAGATGATTGTGACTCTAATTAGTACTAAAGGAAATGTTAAGGAGTCGAGGAAGGCTAACTTCTTATAAAAACTATTTATTATTTCAAATTATTTTTTGAAAATAATTAATATTTTAATGATTTAAAAATATATTAGAAAAATCTTACGGGAATTAAAAATTTACTGCCGACTACTTGGTTAATTGCAACAACACTACTCACATAACTAACACTACTGTGACAGTAGATGATTGTGACTCTAATTAGTACTAAAGGAAATGTTAAGGAGTCGAGGAAGGCTAACTTCTTATAAACACTATTTATTATTTCAAATTATTTTTTGAAAATAACTAATATTTTAATGATTTAAAAATATATTAGAAAAATCTTACGGGAATTAAAAATTCACTGCTGACTACTTGGTTAATTGTAACAACACTACTCATATAACTAACACTACTGTGACAGTAGATGATTGTGACTCTAATTAGTACTAAAGGAAATGTTAAGGAGTCGAGGAAGGCTAACTTCTTATAAACACTATTTATTATTTCAAATTATTTTTTGAAAATAACTAATATTTTAATGATTTAAAAATATATTAGAAAATTCTTACGGGAATTAAAAATTCACTGCCGACTACTTACGTTAATTGCAACAACACTACTCACATAACTAACACTACTGTGACAGTAGATGATTGTGACTCTAATTAGTACTAAAGGAAATGTTAAGGAGTCGAGGAAGGCTATCTTCTTATAAAAACTATTTATTATTTCAAATTATTTTTTGAAAATAATTAATATTTTAATGATTTAAAAATATATTAGAAAAATCTTACGGGAATTAAAAATTTACTGCCGACTACTTGGTTAATTGCAACAACACTACTCACATAACTAACACTACTGTGACAGTAGATGATTGTGACTCTAATTAGTACTAAAGGAAATGTTAAGGAGTCGAGGAAGGCTAACTTCTTATAAACACTATTTATTATATCAAATTATTTTTTGAAAATAACTAATATTTTAATTTTTTAAAAATATATTAGAAAAATCTTACGCGAATTAAAAATTCAATGGCGATTATTTAGGTTAACTGCAACAACGATAGTCACATAACTAACTCTACTGTGACAGTAGATGATTGCGACTCTAATTAGTACTAAGGGAAATGTTAAGGAGTCGAGGAAAGCTAACTTCTTTAAACACTATTTATTATTTAAAATTATGTATTTGAAAATAAATAACATTTTAATGATTTAAAAATATATTAGAAAAATATATTTTCTATAAATTATTCACGTCGTGTAAAATAATATGTTTAATCTATTTACGTTTATATATACACATATATAAAGATTCAATAAACTGTTTAATGCCCCCCCCCCAAATTCTAATAAATATATTAAAACTACTTTTAATAATTATAAATAATATAAGCTTAGAATATCAATTCCATTAAAAAATATTTAATAATGTAAAAGATAGCAAAATAAACGAAATTTGGAATAAAATGAATTCCGTCGTTACGTATTTTTTTTGAAATAAATTATTAATTTGTTAATTATTTATTTTTTTAATATTTATTTCATTATTTAATCTTATTAAGAAACAGTAGATTGAAATTCTTGTGTTTTATTATGGATTATAATTTTTATATATATATATATATATATATATATATATATATATATATATATATATATATATATATATTTTAATAGAAATTGATTTGAATATAAAACATACGTACGTGTTCTAAAATCAAAATAATAATATTTAGCATTTGAGCAATTAGTGTACACATGTGTGTGTATGAATGTAGACAAAATTAACGTTTCATGAATTTACTTAGGAAATGTTTATAATGATCGAAACGAGACTTTATAATCATTTTTTTAAAACATTACATACATTCGCAAGTATAGAAAAAATACTTCGATTATTTAATTAAAGAAATGTTTTTAATTAAATTGCTATATCATATTTACGTCAAATAAAATAATTTACGGCTTATGGATATCCAAATAAAAAAAAAAAAATTTTAATTAATTCAATATATATAACAATTAGTTATTTTGTAGGATTTATATTACTTTTAAATTGCTAATAACTGACCCATTATTAAAATCAGGTATTAGAAGATAATTACTAAAATCAGGTATTAGAAAATAATTACTAGTTACTGATAATTTTAATAAGGAATATATAATTTAATTATTATTTGTCTTTTACTCCATTATTGTTACAAAAATGTTATCTTTGTTAGATCTGCTAACGAATTAAGATGTTTTTTATGTTTTCATCATTTAAAATTATGTATATTATTTTGAATATTATTAAACTAATATACTTAAGTTTACAAACAATATTTATTCTTACTAACCTTATATTGAATTTTCGACATTTTCTTCAATACAAAAAATAATGATGATTTGATTACAGGACATTTTCTTATTAAAAAAAAACTATAATATTTCGTGTGATGAAATTAATATTTTGACAAAAAACGTATGGTCAATCTGTAAAAGAAATCGGTTACGTATAGGAAGGATTTGAAATGAAGTAGTAATATATTAATGATATTTTTAATTTGTATGTTTCATTATTTAAATCAAACATGTATGGTATGATGTATGAAATAGAATATTTTCAAATATTATTTGTACAGTTACTGTATAAGAAAAATGTCAAATCTAGGATTATTATACAATAAAATGTACATTGATATTTTTTTAATAATGCTTCAAATTTTTGAGAAGAATACATTTTTAATAACAATAAATTTCACAAAGAAGCCATTTATATAAACTATATTTGTAAAACATAAGCTTTATATTATTAATAATATTTAGTCCAGTCATGAAATGTAGTTTCTTCATCCGTCAATTAAAAATATTTCTTTTTAAGAAACAAAAAAATAAATTATTGGATTAAGATCATAAAGTTTACTTTAAACATCAGTCTATTTTCTGATAATATATGATGTTGATATTAAATTTACGTATTCTTATACTAAAAGTCCATTTGATATGTGTTCATTGACGGATTAACATTATTTAAATGAAATACGAAATAAAATATTAATGGCAATGTTACTGTAGTTCTGCTCAAACGGCATTATACATATATGATTATTGTTTTTAAAATCATTTTTAATAGACCAATTATTATTTTTTGGATGTGTAATATACTCACTTTTTTCAATTACATTAAAACTCGAGTTAAAGCTTAAACTGACAATTAAGTTCCATATGAATTATTTGGTTTGATATAGAAAAGAATATGTAGGGTTACAGTTCATTTCTGCGAAAATTTTGATTAAACATGCACCTTTTGCGAAGTACTACAAAAAATAGCTCTATTTATTATCGACGAAATGAAAACATTATAAAAAATGAGTAACACAGCGTATGTATTAATTAAATAGAAAAGTTAATTATGTACATGACATGTATGGTATATATATTATTTTAAATGTATAAAATCAATTACATACATGCAGTTCTTTAACTTGTAAAAATGTTTGAAAGTATTTCAATACTATTTGACTAGATTTTCTTAAGAATTATGGCTTTTCTGTTTCAAAATTATTAAAAATTATATTTTGAAATCAAATAATTTCGTTCAACATTTTCTGATATGGTTTTTTTAATAGTTGATTACTTAATAAACATTTTCTATTATCGTATTTTGTCACAGAACAAATAAACGGATTTTTTTATTTTATCTGGAAGAAAAATATGTATTTGTTAGAATTTTAAACTATGTTTGGCACGTAATGATGACTCTATGTACATTTTTGAGCATCGTTTTATACTTCATGAATTTTCAACGATTTATATATATATATATATATATATATATATATATATATATATATATATGTATGTATGTATATATATATATATATATATATATATATATATATATATAACAAAAATAATACTAATAAATAAATCATTATTATTATTTGATAATAATAAAAAGAATTTATATAAATAAAATTTGTTCCGTGACAATTTCTTTATCTTTTATTCAACTGATATAATGATAAATTATTTTGTGTAAATCTGCGATAGTATCTAAGTATTTAAAAATTATTATATCATATATTGATATGTATAATTTTTAAAAAAGTCTTATTTCTTAAATTTAATGATATGGTTACTAATATGTAAACGAAATTAAAATCAATATATAATTAAATTAAAAATAAATAGAACATTGATTTATAACGAATTTGGTTTTAACAAGTTTGATGCGTGGGATTTTGTCACGTACAGAATTTTATAAATATAATATATTTCTTAGAATATATTCATTAATTACTTTTACGAATAAAAATTTTCTAGGATATGATTTACCAGCATATCATATATATGACTTAACTAATTTAAATCAGAAAAAAACATTCTGATTTAGAATGATTTGCATGTGAATATGTATTTAATACAATTTATCCAGATCAATATCATCTAATCATATTTTATATACCTTATATAAATATAAATACATACACACACACACACACACATGCAAATGTACATATGCGAGCGCTTATGTATATGTGTACATATATACATATATATATATATATATATATATATATATATATACATTTACAGTCAAATAATCTTTTTGTGTTTATGTGCGTCTAATATTTAACAAAATATGACTGAATTACAAATGTAGCAAGGAGATAAAAATATCAAGAGTTGCAAAAATATTCAGTTTGTTTTTTTATATAATAATACGTATTATTTTGAAATGAAATATAATATAATATTATTGTAGAAAATGAAATTTGTAAAAGAAATATTATTGTAACTGTTGTATTCCAATTAAACATTAAATGTTTATGAATTAAGAGCTTCATGTAATTTTTTATCGCTACAAAAATACATATACAAATTGGCGAATTAAACTTATATACTATATTGAATACGAACATATATTTAATTATTATTTGGAAATATTTCATAAATATCAATTGTACAGTTATGTCGTGTCTGAAATTAGATTTGTAATCAAATAAAACTTACATAGTTGATAAATACAAATTAAGTTATTTTCGACGATTTCGTTTTTTAAATTAGAAATATTTTATATATTTTTTTCAATGAGGCCTTTTACTGATAGAACAATACGCAATATTTCTGTTTATGAATAGTAAGTCATTACAGAAGTGCAAAAATTTGGTGTTTGTGTGGCGAAAGATAATTAAATATTTAATTCAATGACTTGAAAGAATTGATTTGTTACACGTTTCATGATATTTACGAAGATAAATGGCGTGAGAAGAATATATTGCGTTTTTTTTTGCTTTTTATTTTTTTTAGTTGAGTTAATGAATTGAATGTATTCATATACATATGTATATATATATATATATATATATATATATATATATATATATACACATATGTTGATGAAAATATTTAAGTAGTGAAATAGAAGTGTTTATTTTTCTAAAATAATTTTTAATATTCAAGAATTATTTTTCTGCATGATTAAGAAAAAAAATTGACACGAACGTGCGCATATAATTTGTGAAAAAAACAATATACGTCAATCACTTGTATTTCGGAAAATTATCTGTTAAAACTAATTTATCAATATTTTGTAATGTTCGTCATAACGTATAGATTAATCAAATATTATATAAAAATAATAATCTTTAATGACGCGTATTATTTTTAATTGTTCTATTATAAGTATTTGGCACATAATTAATACAAATAAGCATGGCACAAACGTATTAGAGCATAAGCGCAAACAACAACAAAAGTATTTCGTTGATCTGGTCTCACTGTTGTACAGCCTGTAACAAGCAAATAAATATTCGTTAATGAATTACTACATTAAATTTGTACGAAAAATGTGTTATGGAATAATCACTACGTGAACACAAACCAGAGTGATGATCACTGGCTTGATTTGGGTACAGATCAAGCGGTAAATCTACAGAGCTGGTTCCTACGTCAGGTGGAATGATGCCTCCTAAAGAGTTACTAGCTCCAGGCCTTTCAGCCATACCAGCTGAAGTTGCTGGAGATAAGTCATCAATCATAAGAACTTTCGTTGATACGGATCCTAAAAAAAATATTTATTTTCAAAACTATACTTTTTGAAGGAATTTATTTAAATATTGGGTTGATCAGAAAGTTCTATCGCGTTTATGACCTGTACATTTACACTAATTACAGGTCATTATTATGTATATTCATTATGAAGGGATAATGGTTGGGTATAAAAAGAAGGTGGAGAGTGTATTGAAAAGTTTCTATCTTATGATGATTTAGTCAATAAATATATCATGTGATAAAATGGAGAAAGAGAAAATTTGTGCTGTGATTTTGGGTCAGATACTTTAGATCCACGTATAATGCAAAGGTGATTCGAAATATTCCATTTAATGGATTTCATGTTTGAAAATGAATCTCGTTCCAAGAAATAATCTATTTTAAATAGTGATGTGGGTCAAATTGGGGATAGACATTTTTTCTAATAATGCGAGAATTTGAAAATAAATTCAGAACATCACCATCAACCATAATGAGTGATATTTGTTGAGTTGAATTCATTATGAAATTATCCACATGGGTACATTAAAGAAAAACATCTAATACTGACGAATAGGAATGGAGTTGTATTCCACCATGACAATACCTGCCTTTATTATGTATTTTAAAGAATTCATTAAGAATTAAATGAGATAGGATAAATAATAACGAGTCACCCTATATAAAGTCAAGATTTCCTATATAATAATTTTATCTATTCAGATCCTTGGACAAAATCGACACAGTGTATAAAATCGATGAGTTCTTAGAGGAACATTTTGATAAGTACGTGGATTTTTACATGGAAAGGATTAATAAATTGCTGGATAGGTAGTGGACAATCATATGTAGTAATTATATAAATAAATAATACCGATTTTATTTAAAAAATATTTTCTTTAAAAAAAACGACAGAACTTTTTTAATCAACCCAATATTTTTATTATATTATTAAAAATATAATATATTTTATATTCAAATATACTGAAATGTTACGTTACAATATTGCCATTAAAAAGTATTTTTTGATATCTTATACATAAATGAATGTAATAAATTGAAAAAATTATAAAAATTAAATTAATTATAAAAAACAAAATTATAATAATATTATTTACCATCTTTCTTTTCAGGTATTCGCGGAGGTGTAGATGGCATCGGAATTTCTGTAAAAATGTTTATATTTTTTAAAATAATTGATTAAGAATGTATAATTAATATTTAATATAATAAAATTATAAAAATAAATACTCCAATTTATTTATTTCATGTATATAGTGTACACACACACACACACACACACACACACACACACACACACACACACACACACACACATATATATATATATATATATATACAGTAGATTCTCGTATAACGCTGGAGATACGTTCCGTGTTATACGAGCCTCTTGGGTTATACAAAGATTATATGGAAATATTTTTAAAGAATATAAAAGTATATTACAAAAAATGTAAATTGTATAATTAATGCTCCAACTGCAGAATATTCTTTTTATTTCACTTTAAAATAAAATGGAAAAAATGAAAAATGTTTCTTTGTTGTTATTAGCTCTACGGTGTGATTTACGGCGTTATATGAATCCACGTTATACGACAATTTACTTTGTTTATAATATTCGATAATTTGTTTCTTATATTCGATTTAATTTTGAGTTCAAACTCTACTTGTAATCTTAGATTAACAATTATTTTTAATATAAAGTCGTCAATATCTAGAAAAATTTATTATGATACCAATTTTTTCTACAAACATGTTAGTTCGAAATTTATATAATTATTTTTATTATATATATATATATATATATATATATATATGTGTGTGTGTGTGTGTGAGTGTGTGTGTGTGTGTAATATCAATATTAAATATTTTTATATACCATAAAGTCGAATAGATCCTTCAGTTTCTCCAAGTGAATTTTTTGACACACATCGATAATTTCCAAAATCGCCCGTTTGTATATTTCGTACAGTAAGTTTCATATGTGTGCGATAGCTATTTTCCGTTATTTCAGTTCCATATTTTTTTGTTGGTAAAAGCATGACGTTGTCATATACCCAATAGCTTATAGCTCTAGGATATGCTTCTGTATGGCAGTCAATTGTAACATCAGTTCCTGCAGGTGCGCCAACTAATTGGTTTGGTACCCAGATCATTGGAGAGACTAAAATAAATTGAATTTTTCGATTATAATAAAACAATTTTTCAATTTTTATTCAAATAAACACTGATGTAAATAATTGGAATATAATTAATAATATTAGGGATGATTTGTTTTAAATAATAAACTTACATTCAACATCGACGATTATACGTTTGCTAACTGAAGGTGGAACGCCGTTGGTTGCGATACAAAGATAAGCACCCATTTCTGTACGACTAATTCTGGTCAAGTTGAGTAATTCACCATCATACACATTGACTGAAATAAAAATCGCCATTAAATATAATATTAGGAAAAAGTATATTATTTATTTTTGTAGTTTTTTGATTTAATACTTTTAGAATAATTAGTAATTTTATAAATATATCAAATACTATTTTGATTTATTTACGAATAGAATATTTGTTTAAAAAATGTTTTTTTTTTAAATTATTATTATTAAAATCATTTAGCAGTGTTTGTTTGGATATTCAGTATGTTTATATTTTTCATACATATATATTTTAAATGGGTTTTGTTGTGCGTTTTATTACATTTTTATCAATGATTCGCATTTTTATAAATCAATAGTTTTAATTAAACAAAAATTTATCAAAGTTATGAACGAACTGTTTACATTGTTAAAATGAATCGCTAGTGTTAACAGAATATTAAAAAGATTAAATACTGTAGTTCATTTTTTAATATGTATATTTATGTATGTTAGGTTGTACGTAAGGGCCATATGGGCAAATGCAAATGTTGTTTTTAGTATGCGTGAGTGTCAAGCGTTGTACTATCGGAGTCACTACGTCGCATTAAATTAAAAAAAGGATATGAACAAAGTGAAATATTTGTGTGTTTCTTCATAGTGACAGAGATAGACCTATCAGTAACGGTAAAGAATTGGACAAAGGAAACAAGTAATCGGGTAGATAATAAAAATTCATACTGGTAACTTAAAAAAACAGAGTAATTATAAACACACATTTTATATTCAACTTCGTAGCATCAAGATGAGAAGAACTGCAGTCATTAAAATATTTTATAATCAGAGTTACTACATGAATTTATTATATTTGAATTAGGAACACTCGCTAAATCAAATAAAAAATAAATGTTACGAATTGGTTATGTTCATTTTTTGCTCGGTTTATATTCATGGGATCCGGTTTATGTTAATATTATTACCATTAATTTTATTTCTTTTCTCTAAACATTCTATTTTATACTGTTCTATGAATAATTAACTTACTTATTGAGAATATTTCATTTTTTATATTCAGTTAAGTAAGAATGTGTACTTTATAATACGAATAATTAAGAAGTGTAGTTTTGTCATCAAATAAAAATGTATTTATCTTTATTGTAAATATAATTTGAATGTTGTGGAGTTGTATGTGATTTATATTCAATTATAAAAAAGAAACTTAGATTATAAAAGAAGAATAAAGAAAAGTAGTACATTTTTCAGTAAACACATAAAAAAATTATTTGGTTTTTAAGTTTTGTAAATGTATTAAGTGCTAATAGTGCTATGATTTTTTTTCCACAAATCTATTTATATAGAAAGAGATGCTATTAGAGTTAAATCAAATAACTTCAGAAATTATATTTTTTAAAAATAATTAATTGACAAATATTTAAATTTTTAATAGAGGCTTTTAGTTTTGAAATATTCTTTATTCAATTATATTTAAACCAGTGCGAAGCATTTTACATTCAGAATAAAAAGGGGAAGAATAAAAAGTAAAGTCATATTAGAACCCCTGTTACTGGATTCGTTGTCCAAGACAGACGTGTTATTATTATAATATATATATATATATATATATATATATATATATATATATATATATATATATATATATGTGTGTGAGGGGGGTATATGTTTATATGTATACATATTAGATTAACTGACACGAGTATACCTGTACTGCCAATATGACGACAGTGACATGATATTACTGTTTCAATTTTATTGTTATTTTGTTTCCCATCTGTTTCCGAAATTGTAGTCAGTGCACAACGTGAAATGACGTATAGTAGGGGAAGGATGACACAAAATGTTTAGTCAATATGTCGATATATTCCTTTGCCCTCTCACTAAGCACAGCGACCAAACCCACCAAACCATCGAACGAACAATGTCAGAGACGATAGCTCGTGTTGATATTTTCAAACTATAGCAGCATGCATAAAGCCAATATTTTATAGTAATCGATGTAATCGAACGGGTAGTTCGTTCGTTACAAACACATACGCACATACACACAATATATATATACATATATATATATATATATATATATATATATATATATATATATATATATATATATATATATATATATATATATATATATATATATATATAAATATATGTACATGTAAATTTATGGTGGAATTCTTTGTTATATGTTAAAATGTACACTGGCTGTTGAACAGTTGATAAATTGTGACACAAATTTGCAGGTTGTTGAGGTGATTTTATTTGACGAACTGTTACTAATGACAGGATTGTTCGTTATTACATAAATACAGTAAATATTCATATGGACTACTTTTATGATATGCATTGTCTGTTAATTTGATCAATATGACTCATTGGTATGAATACAAATTCTAAATATATTTATAAATTCACTAAAACAGATAAAATTACTTCTTTTTATAAAAATAGGAGAAATCATGATTTTATTTTTCTAAAATCTACTAAAATTTAATACATATATATATATATATATATATATATATATATATATATATATATACATATATACATATATTTGTACAATAGGGTTATAAAAGAACAGTTGGTTATAAACTATTTGTGGTATGATTTATGTTATTACTTAATTATTATAAATTATGTAGATATTAAAAAATCATTAAGATTACACTAACTAATTCTTTTTAAATATTTATTATTATACTTTAAAAACGAATTTATGCAAAAAGAATATTATAAAAAATGAAAAGACTCATCTCAACATATATTCTAAAATCGAATGTGAAATCTTGAATACAATTTTATCTTTATTACTACATATCACATTTTCTCGCAGATATCAAGTATGTAAAAATCAAAAAGTCGACATGTACTGAAATGAGATCATCAAAATATTTATAAATAAATTTTCAAACAAAGACGAAATATATACAAACGATATCGGGTCAAAAAGAAATCGATACGTTTGTGAGAATATTGAGATTCATTTTAGGGTTGTAGAAGATGACATCCGCATGTCATGCAAGTATGTCACTAGTATAGAGTGTGCGAACGATTTCAGTTGCCCCAATAAGTCAGAGATTCTCATCCCATCATCAGTTGCTTGTTCGTGTCTTGTATAGTAGTATCATCGCCCGAAAAGAAGACACCCCATTCCCTACCATCGGCTACCATGAATGACACTTGTCAGGTTTGTAATTCCAGTGAAAATAGTGGTTAGATATCAGACAGGAAAACGTTCTTCGCTTGCCTATTTTTGTTTATTTTCTCATATATACATGCATACATACACACACATACATACATACACACACACACACACACACATATATATATATATATAAGTATATATATATATATATATATATATATATATATATATATATATATGTATATATTTTTTATTTACTGATGTTTCAGTTTAGTCACGTGTCGTCTGTATAAAAAAAACTGTGACATATATCAATGCTTTGTTTGTTGGGAAATTTTATTTTTTGAAAAATATCGTTAACCATCTAGTTAATCAATTATATATAAATACATAAATAACTTTGTGGAATATATTATATATTTTTATTGAATTTTGATTATTCCATAGCGATAGTAAATCAATGATACAGGATTTAGAAAATTTCGTCGTAACTAAAATATAGTAATTACTGAATTCAGACAGAAAAAGTATTCGATCGAACTATATATATTATCTGGTAAGTAATGATGCGACTATCTAAACTGATCAAAAGCACATCGTTTTGAAAATAAATCTCTTTCTGCGTAGTCCAACTTTGTGACCGTTTTTTCAATGTCACATGCACGCGGTGACATTTTCTAGTTCTATGGGAACAGATAACCATTCGACAGAACAAGTGGATTTTTCGGTCACCACGATGGCGTGTTCTTGTAATTAAAATACCCACGTATGTTCTCGTACAATCAACCAACCTATGTAGTATCTCCACTTGCTGCAATTTGTAACTACAACGTCAAACGAGCGGGAACACTCTATTGTACTGTGTTCAGGGTGTTGTATTCATTTAATGTTTTTTTGTCTCTAGTTTTTTCTGTAAATGTACCGTTGCATTTTTACAATTGAAATTTCGATCAACATTTACATACACATCGATATCTTTATACATACATATACATGCATATATATATACATATATATATATATATATATAATATAATTATTATATATATGTACACGCATACACACATACATATATTTATATATACTCGTGTATATATATATATATATATATATATATATATATATATATATATAATATAATTATTATATATATAATTATTTTATATACGTACACGCATACATACATACATATATTTATATATATAAAAGTACATATGTATATACATATGTATAGAATGAGAATAATTTAATAGACTGACGGAAATAATGGAAGTACAGTGTATTTCCATTATGTGTTGATTATTATTATTAAGTGCATTATAATGCAATAGTTAATAAAAAGAATGCGAATCCATAACTATAAGGTAATTTTTATTTTATTGCCTATACATGATACGATGGGAAATTATTTTTAGGAGCAAAATATATTTATAATACCCCAAATTTTAGTGATAGCAAAATTGATGTTTATGACATGATACAAGTTTTTAAGCGACGAATATTTCCGTTTCCGAAGTGATAATGTATTTACATTATTCGAGGAACGTCGACGAAGAAGGTTTCACATATATGAATGATTCAACATGAAAAAAATATATATTAAGATAAATTCGAAGCTGTTTTATGTGTATGCTGTATTTTGTTTTGCCTGCTTTTTGGTATTTTTAGTTATTTTCGTTTTCTCTTTTATATTCTTTTTAATAATCTAACAAATATATTATGTTCTTGTCTTTGAAATGTTTTTATTTGTTTACTGTTCTTATAATATTTTTTTTTTTAAAAAAATATGTAAATTGTATTTTAATTCATTTATTAACAAGCTTATTTTAGTACTATAGGAAAATAGTAAAATAAGCTTATAAATACTTTATAATACATTTATGTATTGAATGGATTATATTAAACAAATAGTTGATCAGTTATAGAACGTTACAAATATTAATATATATATATATATATATATATATATATATATATAATTTTATTAATTAAATATAATTCTGGTATAAGTTATGATAAAATAATATATTTTTTACAAAGTATTATTTTCTATTGTTAAATTATAAATGATCTGTACAATATATAATATATTTGTTAAATAATTATAATATTTATATTAACACTTGTTTAAATACACCCATAAAACTATAAAAGGTAAAAAAATATTTATATTTATTTAAACAAATTTATGTATATATATTATATTTTTTATAAATAATCATTTTTTGTATCAGAGATGATTTATTGATTAAATGTGTATGGTTTCATTCAATATTCAATGTTGTTATGGTCTGAATTTAATAAAATATTTATTATGTTAATTTTACTTTCCATTAACAAATAATAAAATATTAAATATATGATTAAAAGGATTTTTATGACACACAGATAAACATAAATACACACACAAATAAATATATATATATATATATATATATATATATATATATATATATATATATATTAGGAATAAATGTGTGTGACTTAAAAATTAAATGATTTATTTAAATTGATATAAATTAGCTACCTAAAAATATCAGAGAGTCATTTTTCACGAAGAAAATTATATTTAAAGATATTTTTTTATTTGAAAAAAGTTACTATGTTGTTTTAAAAATTGATAAAATTTCAGTTACATTAAATATATATATATATGTTAATTATTGCAGTAATTGCATATTGATGAGTAATGTACATTTTTTTTTATTTACAAATATTTAACTCAATGTTAAATTAATATGTCATATGAACGTTATTATAAACAAATATTTTGTGTAATAAATAAATGTTAAATAAAAGAATACAAGTAATTAATTGCAAACAAGAACAGAGGAAATAGGCAATAGGTTGTATTAGAATAGTGAAACGAAATAAATAATGATGTAAATTCTAGTATTTTTATGAGGAAATTGTAACACTGAACATACCAATTAACAATGTAATTGTGAAAACTAATAAAAAGGACAATATCGCATTCAACGTAGTGTGTAGTTGGACCATGAAGCGCTGGCTACAGTAAAGCATGGATGGAGGAACGTTCAGTTCTCGGTCCATGTAACGGGGTATAGAGGATACGAAAAGCGTGGCATATATGCCAATGATGCAATGTGCAAACCAAACATAGTTTTTGTTTGTACTAGAGTGTATGTATATATAGAATTGTTTATTAATTTTTTTTTTTTGAAACAATTTTCAACAGAAAAATATTTTAGATAAATTATTTTCAAATTTTAGTTGTAATTTCGAATACGGTTTATTGTAATTGTTGTTTTATATATATAAAATATATAATTAATGCATTTATAATATTGTTCCAGTCTCCTGATCTTTTCGTTCTAAAAATGATTTTTTAATAAGACGTGTATTTTAGAACAAGAAGAATAAAATAATAATAAAGAAAACGTACAATAATTACAGTTAAAAGATTAAGAAATAAAATTAGGTGAGAATGACTCAGAGGAGAGTTTTTTATTGTGTTTTGAAATATTTTTTCTTGTATTTAATATCTGAAATCGTTTTAAATTATTATATCTAGATGAATTTTTGATTACTATATCATCTGAATAGCTCTGTATTTATCAAGTTCGAATACTTTATTCATCATCATCAAGAAATAAAAAACGTGTTTGTTCCTGTTAGTATTTTCTTAAGATGTTTACCTATTTATGAATACGTGTGTGTGTGTGGTGTGTGATGAGTATGTGTAATTTAAATGAATATTTCAAATAGAGGAATGTACGATTCCAGCGTGCTAGTGTTATGGAACAGTAGATATCTATGATATGCGATGGTAAGCATCGGCAGTGAATACGGGAAGCGCTGTTCTACTAGTGTGCTGCTGTCCTAATACATTATTCTGGAAACATTGATCCAGTGCATGTCCTAGGGCCGAAGTGTGTGTGCGGTGCACACAGCTCGCGGCACTCACTCTCGTCGACGTCTGTACTCATCTCTAGTCCATCGCTATTCAGCCATCCCTGCCAGGTAACCATTCGTAACTACTCCACGCTATCAACCAACCCATGGATTCTCAACGAATGGATGGCAATTAATTTTTTTTAATTTCATGTTTAATCCACAGTATAACGCCAACATTTTCGTTTTGTAGTTCACGAGTTTTTTTTAAATAACGATCTCAGTTTTTTTGTTACTATTCTCTCTTATTTCTTTGTGTGATTTTCATATTTCATATATGTGATACGTTTTCGATTTTGTTCACACATTACAAAAATGTAATTTCGTTGGAAAATAATATTTATGAGATTCAGATTATTTATTTTCATATAATACATTCAGATTACATTATTAATAGTTTAATGTTTAACAATGTAAATATAAAAGTGGGAAAAAATATATTTAGAAGTAAATTAGAATATTATAAATGAAACTCGAATAAATATTTTCATTCGTAACAAATATATTTATATATTTTAATTTTTTAAAAAAAATTCAACATGAAAAATAAATCGTTTTATAAAAATTATTTTTTTTGAAATATATTATATACAAACACAAGTACCTAATAAAGCTACGATGATTGATCTGATAAAATTTTTACAAATTTATTCATTTTCTATAAAGTAATTAATAATGTGATATAAAGATATAATTAGGTCATTCATATTTTAATTACAGTCAAATATAGTAGCTGTGATTTAATTACATGAGTACATAAAATAAATATCAGAACTATGTTATTTAAACAAGTTAAATTTATAATTAAAAAATCAGAGCCTGTGAATGACTGAAACAGATTTTATGCAAATTGAAATAAAGTTAGAGCTGTTGAAAAATTCACAAATTTTAATAAAATACACGTTTTGATTATTCACAACGTGTTAAAACTTTTGTATATCTCTAAGTAATAAACTATGATAAATTTAAAATATATAACAGAATATAATTTATTTATTAATAAATATTATAAAGTTAATCATTAAAGCAGTATAATTAATTAATTTATCCCTTTTCAATTGAATAATTCAATTATGAAAAATATTAATTAATTCAAATTAATAAATAATTTATTTAAAACAAATAAACGGTTTTTATTATTATTTCTGTAAAGTGATAAATAATTAAGAAAAGTGTCCGAATAAAAAAATAAAATAAATATACGTAATATAAAAACTATCTGATTTTTTTTTAAACTTAATCGTCGTATCAGTCTAGCCAATAATATATGACGAGGACTAGAACGGTACGGTCGCTATTGCAAAAATGTTGTGTTCAAATATCGAAGTTTACACGTCATTCAGATCTCATACAACCTGCCCAAACGCTTTATCTCGTGGGAGTTAAGTGATTGATTATTTCACACTCCTTTCAATAACCAACACCCGAAATCAATTTTGGAATGTTTGAAGAGAGAATATGGAAAAAACATTTTATAAAATGAAAATTTCTATTGAAAAACTGACGTACGATGTATTCTATGCGTACGTGTTGGAATTACACACAATTGTTTTATTATTATCGGATATTTACAAAAAAAAATTATATGACGTTATGACGATGAACTTTTAATTATTTTTTTCCACAGTGTCTTTATTATTTAATTATTCAGAAAATTGTGTCATTTTTTACATACAGTTTTTTCTAGATTGATGTTTAATGTACTTTTATACAATCCAATATTTCATATGTGACATGGAAATTAATTCTTTTGATATGAGTATATTCAATGCGGTTGCACTGTGAGTAATTGCATGTTCTTAATATAATTATATCATTTGAACGTTTAAGTTATAAATCCATTTCAATGTTCAGTAACTTTTTTCTATTTTTAAATAAATCACTTTTTATCAAGTCAGGTTTTCTGTAATATACTGTCAACTGTTTGAGTACTTAAGAATGATCTGACTTTGTATTTTTATTTGTATATCAGAATGATTGATTGAACGAAAATTAATATATTTGGATCTGATGAGATAACACCAGAATTTAATTATATTTAAATATATTCAGATTCAGATAAATAAATAATGGAAGAAAAATATAAAACATTTTTAATATTAAAAATATTCATGTTGGTAAAATACTATACTAGTATATAGAATTAAGTATAAATTTAAATATATTTTATACGAGAAAAATTGGAATAGATTTGCAATCCAGATCACAATAAAATATAAGATACAAACATTATGTAGTAAAATATTTGTTATTTTTTTGTAAAATACTTATATAAATATATACAGTAGATAATTAAAAATATGTAGAACAGATATTAAAATTTCAAGTAATATATATATATATGTAAATACATCGTAAGTTAGTTACTAGAATTCAAAGTATGATGTTTACCACGTGTATTTTTATTGTACTTTACACGAAACTGGTATTAAAGATAATCAGAGTAATCTGAAAAAGACCGGAGGTAAAATATTGCCGAATAAAATTTGAATTTTGGAGCTAAGTAAATTGGGGAATGATTTTATGCAAATATTTCTGTCGTTGCTTATTATTGAAAATGTTAGAAAAGCTTTTATATAATTATTTACTAATTGAATTACATGGAATTTACATTATATCAATATTCGGTTTGTATTATATTGATCTTATTTTATTAATTGAGTTCAATAAATGAAATAAGTTTTAATCACATACATACGTGATAAATTTATATACATATATATATATATATATGTGTGTGTGTGTGTGTGTGTGTGTGTGCATGTGAATTTATTAAATATATTTTATAAAATTAAAAATAATGTTTGTTGTTTTTTCATAAATTCCATTACGAAAATAATTAATATCTAATAATAAACATAATTATTTTTTAATATATAAATTGTATAATAGATTATTATTATACAAATATCGATAATAAATATAAATATCATTAATAAATCACACATGTGTAAGTTGATAGTATAAAATCATTACAAAATAATGTTTAAACAAATCTCTGTTCATATATCGATAATAAATATTTGATTGCCGGTAAGTTTAATCTAAAAAAGTAATTGTTAAATACAAAAGAACGGAACTACTGTCCAATATTATATAAATAATTGTCGAATGTCACAGTTTCAACAAGTGATGTGTCTTTTAAATAACTGGCTCTCATATAAATAATGACTCAATCATTTCCTAATTTCCCGTTTCTCAGCGTCCTCCATTTATTCTCTTTCAGATATTTATTTATCCATTAATCACTGGTGAACGGATTTCAAGTTGAGGCCTCACGTTCATCAGATGCACAAAAAAGAGACTATAATAGAATAAAACAAGACCGTAGGTTCGAGTTTTCGACGAGGTGGAATTTATTAAAATGTCGTAGGGATTTAAAAATGTTTAATCATTTTTAATTCAAAGAAAATTATATAAACACACATACACACATGAATGTATGTATGTATATATATATATATATATATATATATATATATATATATAAGCATAAACAAATTGAGTTGATGTAAAGTTTGTTTTAAAAAAATAAAGTTATTTTCATTTCTCAACTATCATACTCTCTTTATTTAACAGCATATATTTTTTTTGTTTTCAAAGTTGAAGAGTTCGTTAATAGAATGTTGTTTCCAAACGACTGAACAGATAAAAGAAAATTTTTAGGATGACTTTAAAACAATTCCAAAAAAATTCTACAAAGAATGTTTCCAGAAAAAGAAAAGATATTCTGAATTTATTTCTATTATTATAAAATATAAAAAGAGGATCATTATATATTTAATAAGAAAAAAATATGTCTAGTATCTACGCCCTTGAAATACATGTTCACCTATACAGTTTTTTTACTGTAACGAGAATGACGAACGAGCTTCTTACATTATTTTACAGATTAACAGTTCATTATTTTTTAAACAAACTCAATCCTCGTTCTAAAAACATTTATTGAAATGAACGTTAGAGTAGGGTTTATTTAAATTAAATTCAAGAAATATACGATAATTAAAGTTTGTTCGGTATAAAAATATTTAAATAGCATTTGATTTTTTTAACATATTTGAAATAAATTTTATATTAATCAATAAATATAGAGATAAAACTTATAAATCAATCCAGAAATTACCAGTATTAAAACTAATTTAATAAAATGTATTTGAAATTAATTAACCGAAATGATAATAGAATTATGAAGTGTAGTAATTGAAAATGTAAAAAAATAGTAACATGTAAAATTTGGAATGAATTTAGAAATCACAAAAGAGATGATAAATAAAATAATTATTAATTAACAATATTCAACAAACATTCCCCCCTCGCTCTCTTTATATATATATATATATATATATATATATATATATATATATATATAAATATTGTTTATATATTGAATATAGCTTAATACTTATATTTATTTTGTGTTTACAGTAAAGTTTCTAATCCTGTTGTTAAAATTTTTCGGTTGTGAGCATAGGAAATAAATTTGAAAAGTATGCGCAATATATAACCAATATTTATTGGTAGTTTATATGGAACTGAAGAAAGTTTATTTATTAACAAAAGTTTGTATTGTGAGACCAAATTCTACTTGTAAATAATTAATACGAAAGACATAAAATAAGTCTGACCGAAGGAAACACTAGACCATAAAACGTGAGCTAAAAAGCGTAAAGAGCATATTCCTTGTCATAAAGACGTCACTGCTTGTGGTTGTGTATGTATATTTGTATGTGTTTGAACAGGACCGGTCTTCGAATAATCAGTTGTAATATATATATATATATATATATATATATATATATATATATATATATATACTAATAGTCTGGTTTTCTCTTATATTAACTTCAAGATTGATTAGATTATTTCTAATCACATTCTTCGATATTCACATTTTTATATTTTTAATAACCAGCAGTTAAACGATTAATGTTTATTTTTCATAATCATATAGCAAGACGTATATATAATAAAAAGAACTCGTAGTTAAATTTTTCTTACTTAATGTCAAATAAACATATATGTACTTGATGGCATATTTATCTGTATAGTCATATTTAACATTAAACAAGATATCGCTTCTACCAAATAATGTACAGTATCGTTTTATGACTATCTAATATATATATATATATATATATATATATATATATATATATATATATTCATAACATATACATTGAAACATACTGTAAATATACATTCACATATTTAGTGTTGTATGTCTGAGTATAAACGTCAACTTTCCCATTCGAGACAATGGCAGAAAAGCTGTCAGGCCTGCAGACTTGATGTCACACTTCCTAATTAGGTTGTTTCTTGCTCTACACACTGCAGCTAGAGTTAGTGTTGTCATCTTGCCACGATCGCAAGCGGCTGCTTTTCTTGTTACCAACCCCGCGCTACTTTATCTGTTCTCGTATTAAGGATTTTGATGTAGGTACAAGACATGACATGTAACGCGTTTATGTCACTGTGGCTGGTTTAACATACATACATATACAGGCATATACATAGTTAAGTAAGAACATACATAAGATACAAATATTATATATATATATATATATATATATATATATATATATATATATATATAAGTCCGTGCCTCGAAACCATTTTATTCCTGCGACAATGTATTATAGTGATGTTTCAGCACATTCTGTTTATTTTCTTTGTCTATACATATATTTGATAGTCGAAAACTACATGAACCTTCAATTGGCATTATACATACATATATATATATATATATATATATATATATATATATATGAGTGTGCGTGTGTTTGTGTATGTATGAGTGTATAATTTATAATAAAAAAGTGACAAGAATAGAATAAAACAATAATGATTAATAAATATTTAAATAATATACTCAAATGGATTATATATAAATAATTTAACTAAAACTTTTAAGAAAGCTCAGTAGGTAAATTGTGTTTGTATAAATAATATATATTTGGTATAAAAAAAATTGTATATATATATATATATATATATATATACACACCAGGGGGCTCCACTCCTACTCGCTTCGCTTGTCAACCCCCGAACTTGCTTCTCTTTAATAATGTTAATAAGTTTTAAAAAAGAAAACGTTTTAAAAACTATATTAATGCTTCTGTATAGACATTGTTTAATATAGATTGGTGGTCTTGTGTATTAAAATCTAATACTAATAATATTAAAATTTGTTTTGTGCGAAAAGTCTGTCTGAAAATATTTTTTTCCATTTTTTTGTTAATTTCAATATATTTGGACTTTGGTAATTCTTGGGAAACTTTGGGAATGTTTAGAAACGAAATTTCTCTTTCTCTCTCTCTCTCTCTCTCTCTCTCTCTCTATATATATATATATATATATATATATATATATAATAGAAAGTACATTATCTTCTATATTTATTACGCAAATACCGTATATAATAACTGAACAAAGTAAATAAAATGTATAGAAAATCCTTTTGATAGCGTGAAATACTTATTCTCATACATTGTAAACTTTTTTTTAACAAGCAATGTAGTGAACAATAATACGAATCTCTTTCTAAAACCTATATATGTATGTATATTTAGTTTAAGTTTTCATTCTGTTCGTTCAACTATACACATGATTGAATCATCTAAGAATGCATCGATTCTCTGAAACGATAACGATTTTGTGGCATACGACTTGAACCTGGTGGATAATAAATATGTAAACCATTGATATGATAATATGTAATGGATTCTGGACTTCAGTAGATTATTGATTTATAAATTGATTTATGTGGTCAAATTATATACATTCATTATTTATTCAGATTTGTTTTAATTATTTGAGAAATGAGTCTGTACAATATTTTGAAAATGATTTTTTTAATATATATTTATGATCAGTACAAATTGAATTCTAGCTTGATCCATACTAAGATTTTCAAAGTTTAATTATAGTTTATATGATAAAAAGATTATTATTTAAATATAAAAGAAAATGCAATAAAAAAATTGTCCAGCTTCTATAATAATAAAACAAGTTAGTAAAACTCACTTATCTATTATAACAATTGATGGATTAGAGACAAATTAATAATCAGTTATTTAATAATGAAAATATTATAAGAAAATTAGTTATCCATAAATGTTAGATCTATGCAATTTTCTAAAGTAGCAAGTAAGACAATCTTGACTTTGTGGTTGTAATGTTATTGGATTACAATGGTCTTTTTTGATGAATGATGTTTGATTAAATTTTAAGTATTAATTTGTATATGAGGTAATATCTTAAACACTATATGTTAAATATATTTATCCTCTTATAATTAAACAAACACACAGATATATATATATATATATAAAACTTATTTATTTATACAATTTTGATGTTAATATTTTTATAAAAAAAACATAATTACTATAATATTGTTTCTGAATATTAAGAAGATTAGAGATTCTTTCTTCCTACTTATGTATATGAATGTGTGTGTGTTTATGCATCTGTGTATGTATGTTTATATAAATTAGTAGAGTACATATACAGTAAATCTATTTTAGGAAATAATTTGTACATTCTATATTGTCCGTCTTAATTAAGAAAACATTCCTTCTTTACATGCTCTTGTAGAACACAAATCATTGTAAGCGCATCGGTTACCAGTGCTGTAATTTAGTAACATGTACATATATATAAATATATATATATATATATATATATATATATATATATATATATATATATATATATATATATATGGGGTGACTATGCTTCAAAGAGTCTTCTTATTTGGAAACAGTCATGCGGTTGTTATTCTACTAGCTTTTGGTCTATACAGTTAGCTGAAGCTGTAGTTACAGTCTTCATACTTGTTTAGTTGAATATAATTTGTTTTAAGCACGCGATGTTACGGGAAAATAGATATTTGTTTTTCTTTATGAACTGTTCTATTCTGTTTGTTTTTATACTCATGCGCAAAGTGCTTGTATGTTGTGTTAGCAATGTTACTATATTCTGAAAATATTCAAAGTAAAACATTATTTCATATTTTTTGAAAAAAAAGATTTTATAATATAATACAATATACATTTATAAAGTACTTGTTGTATTATTAGATTTATATATGCGTTTTATTTGTGAAATTCTCAACGTTCATATTATATGTTTTTACAAATGTATCAAACAATGTAAATGATATGTGAAGAACAATGAATGTAAAGATAAAATAACAGATGATGTTAATTTGAAATTAAAATATTTACACTTACAGACAAAAATATTCTCTACATCAAAGTGAAAAAAATGCATCTGTGGTTCATTTGTGTTATATTAAAATTTTATACATGCACATACACACACATACATACACATACATAGAAAGAGAGAATGGAATAAAGGATGTATTATGTACATTTAAAATTTTAATTTATAAACTTAAAGAAAGAAAACTTTGTACATTTAAAGTTACAAAGTTGGTAATTTAAAAAGAGAATTCACCTAAAGATGTAATTATTTATTAACGAACATGTATTTACGTTAATTTTTTTTTAATATTCAAATATTAATAGAACGTCAAGTATGTGAACAGAATTAAATAATAGCTAAAATGACTGATTGTATTAAAATAAAATTTGAATTGAACGTGCAATGTCATTTAATCGATTTAACTCAAAGAAATATTTCATTTTATTATTAAATTTATCGAATAGTATTTTAGAATTACGTTAGCATTAACGTTACAATAATTCAATCTTATGTCTGCAAATTTACACATAAATTGCTTGAAGCATTAAAGATGTGTTTATATGCATCTAGTGTTCGTGGATTAACGTAAGTAAATCGTATTTTTAAGCTAAGTTGACGTTGCTAGTAGACTTCGAAATTAACCTAGACACTATACGACAATAGTTATAGATAATAAGCTCGTGATAGTCTAGTTTAAATAGAATTATGTACAAGTTAAGGAAATAAACTAATGTATTCGGCTTTTTATCTTCCATGTTAAATATTCTTGATCAATTTAATGTCGTATTTGTGTTATTACCCTAAATTTTACTGTTTAGTTTTTAATGAGTAAAACACGTACTTGATTATAAATATATTTTAAACAATATACACATTATATATATACGGTAAATAAATTTATTACTATTAATTAATTATTAATAATCATGTATATATATATTATTATTAATACTATTTTATCAGTTTTCTTAATTTTATATAAACAATTTGAATTTATTATTCTAAAAAAAAATGTTTATTGTATTTAAAATTAAAAATATATATTTGTTAAGTACGAAATAATGGTATCAGTATGTTACAGTAAAATAAATTTATTGTTTTGATTTCGGAATATTCGATTTAATGTATTGTATTTAAAATGAAACTGATGTATAAGAAAAATCAGATTTGCCCTATTGATATCGATATATCACTATTGATATAAAAGCACCTTTACCTTTAAAAAGAAAACTCGACGCCACTTACAAAATATAAAACCCCGTACAAGAAAGTGAACGCGTTGTACTTTTTTATTATTGTTATGTCATCATAAAGTTTTTTTTTCAGTGCAGATAATGTTAACAACAAATCATTGTTTCAATTTTATTGTTTTCCTAGTGGTATTCACTCCGCTCAGTATATAGACGCTATAAAAGAAATCTTTTCTCACCATTAGGTGCACTATGGAAGAGAAAGCAATAAAAATCGACTGCTTTTTACAGCAAACAGGCAATCAGTTATCAAACCATTTCCACAAGTGACTTTCTTTTTTTAAAAAAAAGTATGTGCATGCAGGGAATTTATCGATGAATACAACGAATGATGTATATTTTTATTTGAAATTCTATAATAACATCATAAATTAAATACATGTCACTTTTATTTGTTCCAGTTATTTTAATGTCTTAGCAGACGACAATATTTTTTGTAATAGAAACGAACAGAATTTACTAGTCAGTTTTAATTATTTTAGTTATTTATTAAATATGATTTATTTTTAAAAAAATATCAAAAGATTTATTTAGATGTTAGAATAGGTGAAAATCATTATATACGCACATACATATATACTTATATAAAGGCGTTTGTTTATATATTTAATTTAATTTTTAAAAAAAAATATTTAAATGAATTTTTGAATTATTTACAAATATATATTTTAAAATTATTATAAAAATGATAATTTAATTCCATGTTCTAATTATTATGGAAATATTAATTATTAATATATATATATATATATATATATATATATATATATATATATATATATATATATATATATTATCTCAATTATATTTCTAGATCCACCACTAGAAGGGTGAGTTTAAGAAATTAATACGTTAAAGTAAATCAATGAAAAATATACTTGTACATCAAACGTTTATTTGTAAACACACAATATTACGTTTGTTGAACAAGTAAATAAGAGTTTGAATATCTGACGTATCTGTATTATAGTTGTATAGTCCATAGATCGAAAAGTAGACGATAGAAAACATAAAATAGTAATACGATAGTACTTTTATTATATACATGAGAGTATATGAAGTATAGTAGACGCTGTGTAACATTGAATTTTGTGTTTAGGCCGGAACTGGCTAAAAGTTACCAGAAAAGCTCTTGCTTCACTCCGAGTGTCGTTTCTGAGCGTTCATCAAATATTTACAACGACCAAAAGCGCTGATATTGCTGAGATTCGATCCAGTGAGTTTTCGTATCAAAGAGCAAGCTCACTCATGTCAGTAGCAAGATGTGTCACAGCTTTAGTATTGTAGTAGAATGGCCAACGTTATATCATATACACTAACAATATTTGTTCAATTTTTTTTTTACAATTTCGTGTACTGTTTCGAATTCCTTTGAACATTTGTTTTCAATGATATTTATTGTGAATTTTTAAATATCGTTTCGTGCTTTAAATAATATGTTTAAATGTTTTATTAAACATTAATCAAATAAACATACTATTACAAAATACTTTATTTATATAAATATAAACAATATATATATATATATATATATATATATATATATATATATATATATATATATATTGAAAAAAATGGAAACTATATTAGTATATAAAATGTATATATCTATTATTACCTTTCATTAAAATGTTCTTTGATTCAAACGAAATGAAACAAAATTCTATTTTCAAAGTGTTATCACGCAATTTCATTGAAAATCGAATAAAATTAATATAAAATAAACTTTTCTGATTGGGAAATTATCTTTGATATTAACTAAATGATCTATTATGCATTTGAACTCATTTAATGAGTCTATCAACATATAATAATTCGTTGAATATAATTGTTTGGAGATTGAGTGAAAATTTAGATACACAACATTTCGCATTTCCTCTCAATTTATCTGTATTTAGTGGACAGAAATTGCTTCGTTACTTGATGTAAATACAAGACTATGTGAGATCGAATAGGGTTGACGATGCATTTACTAATTGGAAATAAATCGGAATACGTCTTTTACGCAGTTCGACGAATAGATTCAAATGTAAATTTTGATTTAGTTCAAGACTATACACACACACACACACACACACACACATATATATATATATATATATATATATATATATATATATATATATAAAGTTCGTAAAAGTCATACGAAATTTCATTCAATTAAATGATAATCTTACATTTGTAGATAATTATTTAGTATAGAATTGCGAATCTTGTATTTTATACGAAGCTGATTGATAATTACCGATAAGTTGATTTGAGTTTTGTTTAAGGTAAATCGATCAATACATTTGAAGGAAATCCGTAATTATTTATTTATATAATTTGAAAGATTAACATCAATTATGCAGTCATAAGAAATAATATAATATATATTATCATACTAATTGTGTTCATTTTTACTAACTCATTGATTTGTACTTTGTGAAAAAAAAGAATATTTTCAAATAAAAGTTCATTAAATTCATATAGTTCAAAATAAAAAAGTTTTGTATGACGAAAAGAGAATACAGTATTAGAATTGAAAAAAATAACCATTTGATTGTGGGACATTTGGAAGCGAAGAAGAGTACTTTGTGTATATATATATATATATATATATATATATATATATATATATATATATATATATATATATATATATATATAATAGGATAAATTATAGATTTGAGAGATAGATATTATTACTATGACAATGCCCCTTTCTTGTAGCAACGTGATTTCTTATGCAACCGGTGGACATAATAAGTAAAAAGTGACAGATTAATACTACATGACAGGGATTCTAACCCGCGACAAACGGAATGTCAACTGTGGGTTTTTTATAGCTTAGCCATTTCTGTGTAACATGTCAACATGAAGATTATAATTAATGACTTTCCTTATTCAATACAATACTTATATGATATATATATATATATATATATATATATATATATATATATATATATATATAATGTATTATATACATTATGAAGAACGTAGATTATGGATAAAAAATAATATACTTAGTTGATTAGTATAATAATCATGATTTATATAATAATATAATATTAATTATTTCTGTTATTAAATTCTGTCAGCTTATAGTTGTTGATAAAAAAAAATATGAATAGAGAAAAATATAATAAGGGTTGAAAAAATAATATAGATAGAAAACAATGGTTGGATTTGAGTTATTATCGTATTTATTATAAAATGATCTTTTTGAAAATTCAGAATTGTTGATGTTTAACGTATATAATTTTTCATCGAACGTTTCAAACCAAATGCTATTAAATTGAGCTTGTATATGTTTTTAATATATACATGAGTACATAAATTAAATAAAGTATACGAGTATAATGACATTATATGAATATTGAAAGTGTATACGAAGTATGATGAAATTTAATAAAACTGAACTATCTGTACGGAACGCAAATATTAAATATATATATATATATATATATATATATATATATAATAAAAAAATAAAATTGTGAAGTGGTATCCCTAAAGCAATTTTGCTTGATATTAAAGTCAATTTTTAAGTCTGCGTGCGCGTATTAATAAACGCATCGCGTATGTATTGTGTAATATCCGGCTTTCGTTAGCTTCTCTGTATTACTCACCTCTCAAGCTTTCTCTAATAATTTCCTGTCAAATTTAATTCTTTTAAGAAGTTTACTCCATCGGGATTAAAGCATACTCCCCGGCGGTAAAAATGTCAACCGATGTTGGATTATTGGGAAAAGTTGCTTTCAATGTTGTCTTTATTAATGAAACCTTAACCAATCACAAAATGTATATCTGTCTGTACGTTATTATTTTTCGTAGAATATAAAATATCAATCATTTTTAATTAATTACTAACATATATATATATATATATATATATATATATATATATATATATTGTATATAAATTTGTATGATTTAATTGAGAGTTAAATGAGAATAAGTTTAGATAAGAATAGATATTTTAAGTTTTATTTATATTTTTTATAAAAATTCTCTCTCTCTCTCTCTTTATATATATATATATATATATATATATATATATATATATATATATATATATATATATATATATATATAAATATATATATATATATACTATGTGAGTGTGTGTATATATAATTGTTTATATTGATATAATACATAAGGTATATGATCAAACATTATTATTAAACGTCATCAAAACCAAACGATTTTTACAAAAGTCCGAAAAACAAAGTATGTAGCAATTTTCCCAACAAGCGGCGTTAGACAAACACGTGTCACTTTGTTCAGACATTGATAAATGGGCATTTAGCCGAGAAACTAACAAATAAATAAATCTAATCACTTATTGTAAACACGCCGTGAGTTACCCTTCAAGCTAGAGGGTAGCTCAATGCGCTTCAACTTGGGTGTAAGCTATTTAAGAAACTAGTAAAGCATCCCGTAACTGAACTTGAACAAAAAGAAGAAAAAAACTTGCTAGTGTTAAACTTATTTTAGTAAGAATGTTAACATTGATCTTGTGTTATTTCATTTATCTGTTTCGATTATTTGTAAAATAGTCGATTTTATATAAAAATAAATAATCAGTTTGATTTGGTTGATATTTTATAAATAATTTAATTTTAAAAAGAGATTTTAATATACATATATATATATATATATATATATATATATAAATTAGTTATATTTACAATTTATTTTCTAACATTTTGTATAAAATATAATAAATGAAACCGTCATATGAAATATATTTATAAGCTTGTTTTACGATATGTTTATTATATTATCTCTTTATAATGAATAGAATTAATGTTAACATTAACATAAAGTGCTAGTTACTAATAGCAATTTCCGTTGTGTTTGTTGTTTTCACACGATTCTATTCTCCCAATTAATTCATTCATTATCAGGTTTTCTCTACTGTGTATAGAATCTTACTGGATTACTTATTAAAACAGAATACTTTTGTGTATGTATCTACATATATACAATTACCTACACATACACACACATATGTATATATTAATAGATATTAATTCAATGTAGAAAATTAATGAGATAAAAAAAATAATTTTCGTCAATTATAAATATTCAATGATTTTGATCAATATTATATATCTGGTCCAAAAAGTATTTCTTTTCGCCCCGATACGAAAAATAATACATTTTCATACTTGAATATAACTCGACTTCATACGTTGAACTGAAAAATTAATATCCACGAAGTGCGTTCTATTGTCAAAACAGTACTGATTTGAAAAATAATCCCAAAAGACAAGTAGAAGAATGATTGTTTCGAGAATAAATGTGTGATGAATAATTAAGAAAAAAGAACGCACTTTGCAAAAAATCCTTAAAATATACTGAGACTCGAAACGCACTCGTGTAAGTGAGAGATGCCACTTAGTCTCAAACAATTGAGTGAAATTATACACGAGTTATTAATAATTCATAATGTTTTTTTTCGTTGCTGTCTTATGGAAAGAAGTATGAGTAATATCATATAATATAAACGTGTGTAGATTTGTTGCACGAACATATTTCAACACGTCTTGTGTATATTTTTATCGAATAAAATGGGTTTATATATTAATTATTTTATAATTATACTAATACGTTTTATTGACTAGTTTTAATATTCACAAAAACATTTACTTTTCAAGATTAAAATTTCAATTAAAGTCTAGAGCAATTATTTATTATAAAATATGATTTTAATAAATTACAATTGATAAATATTTCTATCATATATAAATGACACAATTCGGTATCTTAATTCCAAAATATCTAAAAGTAAAAAATATTTTTCTCCAGAACATTTTTTATATTTATATAAAATGTTACTTATAGTTATAAATTAATTTCAAGATGAATATTTCTGTAAATATATAAACCGTGAATTACGACAATGTTTATTTACAAATGCTGAGTGTAGAAATATGTCCCAAGCGTAGATAAAATAATGCAACAAAAATATATCACGTGAAGACAAGCACATCGACCGTAACAGCTGTAATTTCTTTAAAATAAAGCATTCACTTAACACCTAGATTATGTTCTTATGTAGCATGTATAGCGTAACGTTCGCTATATAGCATTATACTAATGAAAAACGTTCATTTAATTTCATCCGCTATTATGTTTTCGCTCGGAAATCAGCATCATTTGTGGTTTCCGTTAAGAAATCCATAAATTTTATATATGTATCTCACATACACCTTACTATAATATTCTTTTTGGAAAGATGGATAGGCCTAAGATTATACTGATAGATTATATGGTTTTGATGGAATGCAATGTGACGTCGATACACATGTCAATTTTCATATTTTCAGATTAGGTTTTGTATCCAGTTTGAATATTTCCAATAACGTCATGTATATATATATATATATATATATATATATTATTATTATTATTAACACCAACAATCTTTTGAAAAAAATGAGAATTATCTAAACTTGAAGATTTCTCATTCAATATTAAATTTCAGAATTGGTTTTATTGAAATTATAGACTATGAACTTCTGTTTTTTTTAAAAAGATTCAACAACAATTACTCAGTAGTATTTTACTTTGATCATTTAATCATGGATGTATGTAGTCATTACTAAATAAAAAATCGATTTTAAATTAGTCTGTATTGAGTTTTTATGAACATTTTTTAAGCAACTCCCATGTATTAAATATTTTTGTTTGATATTATATATGTTTGTATGTATGTATGTGTGTGTTTGTGTAATGATATAAAGTAAAATATAAGGAAAACTTGGAAACTTTGTGATGCGTCATTCCAATTTTCGTGCTGCTGTAAGCATGAGAAGAGATGCACTTACAAGTTGACTGCACATTGCGCATAGAGCATCTTTTGCGGTGGAAAATATCTTTAAGGTTTATTCCCACGTTTAGAGGCAAGTAACAACATAACGAAATAGAAGATAACTCAATATGCATGATAAACTATACGTAATTTATACATGGTTTGTTTTATCTGACTTGAACAAAATATTTTTTTATATATTATTATTATCTTAGTTTAAACAATGGAGTATTATTTAATATATGTCTGAGAAATTCAGTACAAAGATAATTATATATACAACAAATAATATTATTGAGTCATATTATGATAACAGAGTATAAATAAGTCAGTACAAAAACACATTGTAATAATTTAGTTGAAAACGAGGTGTGTGAATTTTTTTTAAATGTTTCAGTCGTTATGCAAAATAAAATTCACATGTCGTATAAACACACATACAAACATACACACACATTCATACATACATACATATATATATATATATATATATATATATATATATATTGTATATATATATATATATATATATTGTATATATAAAATTGAATTGTTCTCAAAGTCGAACTTTTTCCCATAACAACAACGTTTCATGTAAATTTTTGATGTAAAATTATCGTTTATCTTATATATGAACGTATATATATAAATTTTATGTAAAATAATTCAATACAAGTGGATCTCCAAACAGTGTACATATAGTTAACTATTCAATACAGTAAGAACTGGACTTGAATTGCAATATTTATCTCACAACACTGAATTTTCGTTCAAATATATGATAATATAATAAATTAAATATATAATTGCCAATTTGATTATTTTATACAAACAAGTATTTACATTGAAAATATTACAAGTTTCGAAAATACTAACATATATTATATTAATCTATTTTATGTATATATTTTTTTGTATTGATAAGAATGAATATAGTAAATAAATATTATGTATGTATATATATATATATTATCTTAATTTTTCAAATTCAACATCATAAGAAATATACCTTTGATATTAAAATGAATAAAAAGAAAATAAATAAATGCGTATGACAGAAATGGTTTTTTTTTATAAAAAAAACAATGAAAAAACATAACCTTTGAAATTATTGAATGATTGATTCTTTTAATCATAAATAATCCACGACTTGAACCTTTGATGTTTAAATGCCGCAGGTTTGAATTTAATTAGTTACCGTAGAAAAAAGATATGTTTTTTGAAATCGTTCGAAACATCTATGTTTTTTCAACGATAGATTATTGATTACCATTTTTTTAAAATGAAATCTGTTTAGTATTAAATTATGTAGAAGATTATATCAACAAAATAACGATGTAGAATGTAGTGTATGTTCGTAATTTAATTAATATTTTTTTAAAAAAAATATAATATATATATGTAATTTATTTATATAGTTTATATTGATTAGTCTATACTAATTAAAAAATATATTTAGAATTTGTATATACATAAAATAAATTATTGTAGTTATTAGAGTTTTTTTAATATAAAACATTTTATGATATACATTTGTTTACTTAAAATATAATATGATTAAATATTCATAGTTTTTTTATCAGTTTTATACAATGATTAACTGACATACCATTGTTCTGCTGTAATTGAAAAACGAAACTAGTTTTAGCGTATGAATTTTTCAGATTGCAGACAATAGTCGAATATTAGGAAATATCAAAGTTTAATAATATTGAAAGTTTATAAACGATATTTATTTTCATTGTCATGGAAAATTTATAAGTTTAACACGTGTGAATTGTGATTATAACACGATTAAAGGGTAGAATGTGATATGGGACTGAGTTGGTAGTTGCATCAATAGGGGTTAAATTGATTTTGCAAATTCTATTCGCTAAACAAAACATTGGTAAACAATAAAGCTCTTAAAGTTGAATTTGAATGTATGAAATTATTAATAAAATTATATATAGATTAATAATAGTATTAAAAATCATTTCGTTTTATATAATTTTCTCTTTCAATCTGATCATAAATTATAAAAAATGTGATTGGTGTTTTTAAAAAAATCAGTTCTTATTTTTATTAAATCGTTTTCGTTTCCTTCATTTTAGATACGTTTTTATTGCAAGAGAAAATGTATGTACTTGAATACGCTATTATTCTCGGGCATTTCTACTATAAGGTCTATTTCTGTAGGGTGTGGCGTTAGATTGTTTTGTTGAGAGATACATAACTCATCGTTATATATCTCAATTAACATGACGGTTTCTATGTGCCCATCATAAATGCCAGATCGTCACATATAATTATCGTATTTCTTAGACGTTAACTTAATAGCATTATATTCAACTCTTCTTTAGCTATTAATAATGTAATATATTATTTCAATTGTTGAAACATTGTTTGATGTTTCCAGTGAGATAGTACTAAAACCATTTTATTTTATTTATAAATCAATTACAAGGTATGAATTAAGTGTATAATATGTTATTATAGAACAGTTTTATGAAATATTAAAAGTGTTAAGGATACTTGTTATGGTCTATTTTTTTTAAAAAAATTAGATGTTTTATTAATAAACATTAATTGAATGATTTTAAATTCATATACGATTATTTAATTTATATTTTATTTAAAAATTCGTTGTTCAATTAAAATGTTTGTTTTGATAGAAAATAACGACATAATAAGTAAATGAAATCTGTATGTAAAAATCGATAGTAAAAAAAAAACGATGTGATCATATTTTCAATCAACGCGATAAAAGCATTGATATGAAATTCTCATTTTAGAACAAATGTTAAAGTTGTACGTCCGGTCCGGAAATTATTAACAAACCCTCGTGTACTATCATCAATGTTTTTGATAGACTCTCTCCAACTAAACTATAAATGCTAACAATACTTGTTACGGTCAAATAAATAAACTCACTTGTAATTATTCGCTATAACAATTCATTCAAATAATAATTATAATTTATCAGTACAATAAATGTTTATCAAGTTTATATCGAGACAATGACTTAATTACATTATATAATTGTATAGACAATAAGGTATATTCGTGAGCATTTATTCAGTATAATATTGCCATTGTGAGACAATCTCTAACACTGACATTACGCTACAGTGGATATGACTAGAGTTACTGCCCCGTGGTTTCCTTCATAGACACCAGCCGTTTCCCCCAATTCCTATACAACTTTACATCGACGTGTAGGGGAAACCGGCACTAATTGGTCTCATCTGGTAAATTGGTGGTTCGATCTGTTAGATCTGACAATTTCAATATGGATACGTATTAAAATTTAAACAACTTACGTGATATACAGTATGAATTTATGACTGGATTTGTAGTATGAAAATTAAAAGTAATTACAGATAAACAACAAATTCAATTTAAGATAAATTTCAACATCAATTATTAAAATAACAAATTAAATGATCGAAAATATTTAAATCAATTCAATCAAGTGTTACAAAGTAATTCACAATTTCATTATTCGTTTTGGTACTGAGACAAATTCACATTAATACAAATGAATGATTCACTCCAAAATCAAAAGATTTTATAAAAGTGTTCAATAATCATTCGTATGTGACTTTATTCGTTGATATGTATTTCAATTATAAAGCAGTGCTTTGATGACGACGATAATAGAATGGTTATAGAAATACGTATCATCAGATCAAATGAATAAAAAGTGATTATTGAACACTTTTGTAACATTTTGTGGTGTTGGGGTGAGTGATTCGTTTATTATTATGAATTTAGGGTTATTATTTCTGCTATATTTTTAGAATTGAAAATTGTTCTTGTTTCAAAACAAATATTCAGAAAGTATATCGAAAGTAAATAAAACATAATTCTTTTTATTGGAGAAAATCATATTTTTCTTTTTTTAAAAAAATATAGATAACAATCATTAATAAAATATAGAATTGCTTCAAACGTAATAAAGATAATTGAACAAGAAGAACTCTAGAATAATTTAATCCTTGTGACTCAGCATGCAACCTTAAAGTTTAGATATCGACGAGCATGAAATTTAACATAATTCACAAGTAGTAAACTTGAAAGTTTATCTAAATTTATGAATAATTAATTGCAATATTCAAGTAGTTTGTGGATGCAAAAGACCATTTAATTTGGTTCTTCGAATTTAAAACAGAGCAATGATAATTATATTCGGCTAAGCTTAATTGAAATATGTTTGAATTTAAATCTATTGGATTGTATCACACTAATAACTCTACAGAAATGAGTAGGGTAATATGTGTATTTATATATTGAAAAAATATAATTCTGAAATATTACCTTAATAAATATTATTATTATTTTTTACTTTTTATAACGAATCTATTTTGATTTATGTACAATATTCGTTTATTAAAAATCGAATAAAAATTTATAATAGTAGTAATAGTATTGATACGAACGAATATATTAAACATATACAAGCATCAACGTATATATATCCGACATTGAAAATATATGATCTTTAAAATAAATATTGTTTTTAAATGACACCGAGTCGAGTATTGTTGCGAAATAATTTTTCGTAACGCCCTCGTTTTGTAAATCATATATTAGTTGTAGTGTGAAGTCTGTGATACGTCTCGCCCCTCTGCTCCTAGTATTTCGCTGGCGTAGTACGAGGGGATCAATGTTTCCAGAATAATATATGAGAAAATCCGGGGCGCCGAGCACAGGCACTGGAATAACATCGAAGCTAGCAACTCATCCGTACGTTGTGGATACTGTACACTTTCATATTTTTTCTAACTGATACTAATCTTTTTTGATTCGTGATGTTTAATGACAAAAATGTCACCATCTTAACAATGCACTTTAAAATATTACACAGATATTTGCGGAAAACTTCAGTGTACATACATTTCACACATACACCATACAATGATTCATACATATATATATATATATATATATATATATATATATAATTGAAGTTTTAAAATTAACTGATTTTATGTAACCAAAAAATATTTCTGACATAAATTAAATCCTTTTATAAAATCGAAACATTGATACAAAGAAACCCACAATTGTGTTAAACCAAATGTATAAATTTAAGAGAGATTTGGTATTAATTGAAACAAAGACATCCAATTATGATAATACTTTGATTTCGACAAACAATGTCCGTGTAATTATAAGTAAATCGATAGAATAAACATCAAGAATATTTGTAACAAATTTTCCAAACGTCAATACGTATGTTTATATTTTATACTAATGATAAATAAACAGAAACACTTGTTAATCTCTTTACTATTATCATATAAATAGGCGGTTGCGGAACTCGAAAACGAGATAAAATCTGTACATTAGTTTGTATGCAAATATCTTTATTTACTTGTGAAAATGTTCTTTATTGTCTATGTGCTAGGGAGGTTTTATACATATATAACTTTAAACACATACTACGTATATACTTGAGTGTGTATGTACGCCTATGTGTATTTATTTATATATGCTTATTGTACTGTAAACGCAAATAACTAAACATTATTTTTTTGGCATAATTAATACCGTTGTATTTTATTTTCAATAGAGCACTTTAATTTCTATCTGTGAGTTGAAAATATGTAAATATGTATGTTCAAAAATTTCTTTATTTAATTTCTATGTTACTGTTATTTTTTTTTAAAAAAAAATACAAATAGTCAAATTTGAAATTTAGTTACTACATAATTTAGGTAACTAATTTTTAATATAACTAAAAAATCGTACAATTTATTATTGTAGTTGAATTAATTTTTATAAAAAAAAATATTCTTTAAATACTAAATTGTTATTCATTGACATAATCGTACGTTTTAAAAGATTCGAACATTTGTTTTATTCGTTTTACAAATATCTTAAAGTGAAGAAATCTCAATATTTGATTTCACAAGTTTATAAAGTTTGCTCGTATAAAACCACAACAATAAAAATTGAATAAATGTGTATACAACTCACACACCACACACTGTTGTTAGATCAGCATATTATTTATGAAATCTACATGAAACTCTGGAAACTGCATACAATGCACTTCTATACACTATGTGTTGTTCATAAACTAGATAATATGTACATAATATATTAGTTGGAGATCAGATAGTTGACCCCTACGTATTTTCTGTGTATATTAAACTAACCAATAATTTATTTTATATTCAGGTTATGTAAACGACCAATTTTAAGTAATTAAATAGATTCAACTAATCAATTTCATATTTTCATATTGTTATTTAGCAATACACCTGCTGTTTATTGTTTCTATTTAATAATCCAAAATACGTGTATAAAATTGATAAAAAGAAACATTTTAATTTTATCTTTTAGAAAAGAACTTGAAAAGAGGTTCGCACATAACAAATACAATCATTTGAATATTTGTTTAAAAATTATATATATACGTGTGTGTGTTATTAATTAATCTAGATTAAATTTTTATTATTCAAAGATCTTGTACGAAGATACATTTTGAAAATGTTGTACAAAATTAAGTAAGATATTCGAAATTCCTTGCGAATGAATTTTCTAGTCAAAAGTGAATAGTTATAGCACATACAGTGAGCTGTAAGTTATATTACAAAAGCTAACATAATTTGAACAAACTTTAGTACTGGAAACTAAAACACAATGTATAAATATTTAAATAACAATTTTGTGGATTTGTAGATAGTTGTAGTTTCAGTTTCCATACTACAAACATTAATTATCCCTGTTTATCAGCTGTCAGTTCAAACGGCATTGTAAATATATACATTTATGAATAATTAAGTATAGTTCGTTGAGAATTCCATCCAATAGTAAGACTAAATTCAAAGGTTGTATGATCCATATAGATATTTAAGTAGGTTTGTTAATTTCTGTCATATAACATTCATTGATGAAGAATAAACGCTAAGATGGTCTGGAAAGCTGGAACTGCTATAAATTTCGCATAGATTTAATGCAAACAGTATTTAGTGATTATTTAATTAGAATTTAGTGACCTGTTTATTTAATATATACAGATTCATTATAATAACTCAATAAATAATGAAAAAAGTAGATAATATAATATCATGTCATTAGATTAATATTAAATAATATTTTTTAAAAATCTTTCGAGGATTATCACGAAAAAATTTTCTCGACACGAAACCAAATCTCTAACAGAGATGTTAATATGTTCAAGTTTTGAAAAGTTTATTAGTAATAATGAAGTTAACATTTTGATATTTATGTATTGTCGATAACGCCAATATTGTTCATAATAATAATAATGATTACTAAAATCAGTCGATCGATTGAACATGAAACATAACAGACAACAACACAAGACAAATTCAAGTTTGCAACAAACTCTCATGTTATCAGTCTGTGAGCACTCCAGCACAAAGTTTATTATTGTTATTATTAACTAAACTCGAACTATGGTCTACTAGTACAGTAAGCTGTGTATTTTAAACCCCTCGAATATAAGCGTGTCTCTCGAAGTGGGACAAGGCTTGCCAGACAGGAACACTGTTTATGTGTGCATGTCGATGTAGGGTAAACTAGACCGTTCATTATGAAAAATAGATTTTATTTGAAAATAATTATATATATATATACAAATATCATTATGGTTGAAAAATAGAATTAATATCGGATAAAAAAGTGAAGATAATCTTTTTTAATGACAGTTATGGATAGATTAAGGAAGAGTAGATTGACAGGCAAATTTAATACAAAACATCCTAGAAGAGATTCCAGTATTAACAGTTTTGTTATTAGATTTATTTCTAGATCTGTCCTTAAATTCGTCTACCATTGATCTAGATGATAAACACACACACAAATATACATTTCTTAGTGACTTTTTCAATAAAATTAAATAGGGTATCAATACTTATCAACAAAGTTTGTAATAATAAAAAATAACAATAAAAATAATTACCTTTAAAACTATTATTATTAGAGAATATAAAGATTTTTTGAATAAAGTTGATGCATGTTTATAACATACTGTATATCAAAAAGATACGTATTTAGAGTTTATATGTTTTAAAAAAAGTTTAAATAGAATACATTATAAGTTTTAGAAATATTAGTTTGAAAGAATAATAAAAGAAATTTGTTGTCTATACAAGTATATAAAATTTGTAAATATAAAAAATTGGATTTTTTCAAAATTTAAACATATTTAAATTATGAAATAGTATATATATATATATATATATATATATATATATATATCCTGTATCATATTTTCATTTTAGAGACAAGTCTTCGACTACTTAAATATAAGCTAACAAGAATATAATCATAGGTATCGTCCATATAACTTTAAGTCTATCTAATATGACAACATAATCTAATTTATTTGCCCTCGACTAGTCTCTTCAGCCTCCATTTACGTTGTTACCCTCTCATTCCCATCGCCACTTCACCTTACGTTTACATTTTCCTTCGTTTTATTCATTCGTCCGGTCTTTCCTCGAAAACTGTTAACAGTAGATTCCTATTTATGTAGGTACAAGTAGTAAGTAATGCGTGTCATATAAATTTATATCAACTGCATTGACGAATATAGAGTGTCATTAAAGACTAATGGATGGGACTCGACAATAACGAACATTTTTATATTGTTTAAATATTCAATTGGTGTGAATACAGATTTGAAAGTTTTGAACAATATTTATATATAGAATTATGAATTAGTGCAATTGTAATTTAGAATTTGTTTATAATTAAAAAAAAAATAATAAGAAAATATTAATTAATATTGGAATTTTATAAGCGTGCACAAATACATTAAGATTACATTTTAGTTAATAGAATGTTTTATTTTAAATAATTCCAATTATATTTTATTAAAACGTATCACAAAGGATTTACTGTTAATACTTTGTTATATTGTTATGTGTTAATTCAAATTGTTGATTATTATTATTTCATTGTATATCGTTATAAAGCTTAAGATTGAAGTGATGATATTAAGGGATGCGTGAATATTTCTACTGGTCTTTTACGTCAGCCTCTATGTATGTATGTATGTATGCATATATATATATATATATATATATATATATATTGATGTGTATGTGTATTTGGATCAGAATATCTGCATGCATGTACATGTAGTATATAGGTAGTCGGAATATTGTCAACACAAAATCCGTTAATTTTAGATCGGTTACTAGCGGTGTGTCTCATACATACAGGCAGCTTAAGCATGCGGTCGTACGGGATAACCAACGCACAAGCACTCAACTAAATCAAGCCATAAAAGAAGGATGTATTCAATTAACAATTGCCGTTAACATTGTCAGTGAATTATATAACACCACATAATCCGGGTAAACGGGACCTAAAGAGCCCCGGACGGCTGAAATTAAGAGAAAGGCATTCTCTCATTACATTATTATTTATTAACACCGGTTTCTACATATAAATTACCGCGTAAATTCAAGATACTGCGCAGGGTGTGTCAGACAACACAGGTAAATATGTTTTTAGGCGAAACATACTTTTAGCGGTTCCGCGGTTCAACGCAAACGAAGTTATATGCTCGTTTGTGATGCCCTTTTACAATAAAAACGCGGCCAATTGAAATAAATTCGTTGAATCGTTTTATATGTCAGATGGTTGTTAACGAACGACTGTAGGGAGTTGGGATTCTTTCCTGATTAACTTATACGTACAAACTTATATATATATATATATATATATATATATATATATATATGTCATATAATATTTTAATTTGAATTTATTCATATTATTAATTGTTAAAAAACATTCAACGTTATTTAACGACAATTAAAATAAATTTAAAGTCATTATTTTTAAATCGAGGAAATAAATAACATTTCTACTTTAAATAAAAGTTATTAATAATTAAAAAAGGTATATTTAAATTATTTTTTAATTGAAATTTTACTTCTTTTTACGTTCATTGATATTTATATATAAATTCATTTTGTGAACTAAAAAATAAAATATATATATTGAACTTATCTATATACATGTATTTTTTTAAAAAAAAGTATGAATTTATTTTAATTAATTCTGAGTTTTTATCAATAAACATGTACAACATTAATTTGATTGAAAATCTACGAAATGAAATAGTCATTCGGTTGAAGAACGATTATTTGCTATTCTATGTAACTAATTATTGAATGAAACACGTTCGAGAAATTAGTTGACGAACAGAATACTATTCGAGCTATAGCGTTATCTTATAAAGGTATAGTATATCCTTTACTTTTCGCTCAAGTTAATCTCATAAAACTTGTCTGAGACGTATTCAAATTTTCATACTCTGGGGGCATTATTCTATAGAAATCATTCAAACAAGTTGCCATTTACTTAATACATAGTGCTTTAGTCGCATTTCTTGCATTTTCTTATATGTTTGTGTTAGGTATATATTTACATCTATATACGTACAAACAATATATAAGGTCATCAAAATGTGATGTATATATTTGTGTTTTATTAAAAAAAAAACATGTGTATAGTTTCTTTTTAATAAAACAAATCTAAGCGTCATATTTAAATGCCCCTATATATATATATATATATATATATATATATATATATATGTGTGTGTGTGTGTATGTATTTTTTAATGATACACAGAATAATAACCATACTAAGATAAAAAAAATCACTTTAAATATTTTTGAACCAACATTCTATTAATATATCTGTTTTTTAAAATATTCGTGAAAACAATTCAATAATTCAACGTATTTATAAAAGAACTATAACACCAGCTAATACCAACATCGATTGTCGTAGTTCTTAACTAAAGCAGTTTGATTCGAACAAAAAAAAAGAAGACACACAAAAAGAACCGTCCGCTTTGGAGCTTCACAAGTACTGGCAACTTATTCACTCAGCTGAACCACACTTGATCTACATTTTCATATAATTTGATATTTAAATCAGGTAAACAGAATTGAAAATGTTACTTAGACCAGTAGATCGGATAGAACCCTTGCGGTTGGATGTTCTCTTGCAATGTAGATTACCTGCACTACTACACAGGACCACCAGTATGATATAAACATATATCATTGTCTGCATAAAAGCATATTTATTCGTTTGTCATAAAGCATATTTATTAGTAAAGTTTGTTGCGATCGAAACTCTAGATTTTTCAAACGATATCACATTGATATTATATTTATTTATTACTTTTTGTTCGACTCGTACAAGGTATTGTTATTCTAGCGAATGGTAAATACTTATATTTTCAATGTTTATATATATATATATATATATATATATATATATATATATATATATATATAAGCAGGGTCGGAATAAGATTAAGTGAAAGAGAGATTTATGAAAGATGAATTTTTTTTAAAACACAAAGAACTAGGCTTTAAAAAAATATTTTTTTTTAAAAAAGATATGATGAACAAAATATATACACACATACACACACACACACACACACACACATATATATATATAAGTAATATTTAATATAAACATTGAATTATTTCCAACGTAAATAAATTTCAAATAATAACAATATATTAACATAACAGGAATAGAAAATCTCGATTAAAAATAAAATTATTTTACAGCAGCTTTACATAAAAGCACATAAAATTTTATAAACGTGTTTCGTTTATACACATATTATACAATTACTAGATTTTATGTAGCTGAAGTGTACATAAAAAAAAGTAAATCTTTTATGTACTTTATTGTTACGCACATGTATCAACAAAATATTGTACTTATGCATTATGATATTATTTCATGTAAATTAAAATATTAATATTAAATAAATCATTTCATTATTTTTTGTATGCTATTAATAACATTTTTCAATCACAAAATAATTTTAATATATATTTTTTAAATTAATTTTATACATATATATATATATATATATATATATATATATATGTAGGAATGTATATCTCTGTGTATTCCTATCTTTAAACCTCAATGTTTATGATAAAAACATTTATAATTAGTTCTCAGAGATCTCTCGTCACATTATCTGATACAAACCTACTAAAGAGATCGTAAAATAATGAAAGCACATTTTATTTCGTGTTATATTGTAAGAAAATAATAAGGCATTTGAAAATAACATAAATGTATTATTCTTTGAACGTTTAAAATGATGTATATTTTATATAAAATAATCGACTTGCTCGTTATAAATGTTGGTAATGTTTATTAAGATATTATTTTTATTGTTTATTTGTTGGAAAATTTATACTGGTCGACAATAAATTAATTTCACGTACAAATGTGTACAAACGAATGTTTGTATTCAATAAATATAACGAAATTATGTTTATTGTATTTATTTTATTATTGTTAGAATGAAAAGCTCATAATATAGGAATAAAACAAATTTGGAAATTTGATAAAATTAAAATTGTTACTGTTGAGAAAATATCTGGACGATAAATTTGATATTAATGTTTTTCTTCTTATTTTCATACACACACACTTATATACATATATAAATTTGACTATATATGTATATACGATTTTTTTATAAAAAAAACTAATATAATATTTGTACTTTAAACACAATTTGTAAAAGAAAACATGTTGTGCAAGTAATTTGAATTTCATTTACTTATTGAACTTTTAAATGAATTCATGTTTATTAAATAGGACCTCTTTCGATAGCCTTTCAATCACAAAAGAATGCCTAAGCCATGACAATACACAATTAACTTTCAAACTGTACTTATATACACAAATTAACATACGCTTTAAATTTTTTTATCCTATATATAAATATAAAATAGGTTTGGTCATCGTTAATAAACTTTTTAATTATGAATATATTTTAATATTAATTTGTTTTGAAATGTTAAATTTTTAAAATATTTTTAGAATCATATATATATTGTATAAAGATTTAAAACACGACCTAAAGTACATTAATGAAAGACTGGCACTTGTGTGTATAAAGCCAGAGCATCGTCTCATGTGTTCTTGTCGTATTTTTTAATTAATAAGGCTAGTTAAATAAAATGAGTATTATTTATATATATAAAATATATTTTTGTTACATCTAAATTTATTTTATTTAACAATATATATATATATATATATATATATATATATATATATATATATATAACATTCATAGTTCTATATTATTTTTAAATTCAATAGAAAATGGAATATATAAAACAATTCAAATGTGTAAATAGTGATAGTAAATATAAAATTTAATTGAATAAAACGATACTGAGTTGATGTTCGTTGAAGCATAAAAGTTGTTTATTAAAAGAATGAAATCCAGTGTGAAAATTCATTTTTCATCTGAAATTATTTACGTTTCGAACTGTATATTCATTATATAAATTGTTTTCTCTCTATACTGTATACATGTGTAAACACGTGTATTCACATCGTGTCAACGAAAGTATTCTTATTTGCAAAAATATCCACTATATACTTAATTTTAATCTGAAAAGTTGAAAAACATAAATTCAAGTTAATTTGTTATTTGGTATGCAAAAAGGTTGAACTAAGTTATAAAAGGAAATTGAATTCAGAGAGTTAAACACTCAAAAGAAATGGGTGTGATATTCAACGCTTCTCCGCCGTTTTATCCATTAGTAAGCAATATTTGACGTCGAGACCGGGGGAAGTGAAAACCTTTGGAATAGACAAAATAAGCCAACTTTTGAATTGGGAGTAGATGGCTTGGAATACATTTAGAACAATGTATGTATTTTTTAGATGAATGAATGTATATATTCGCTTCTGAAAAGCGTAACGCGACAGAACCGAAACCATTTCGAGCGTAGATAATATTTTTTCCAATAAATTAATGATGCGTATTTATGCTCGTTTATAACGAACGAGATTTTGAACATGTATGACACTTCTTCGAAATTTCTGATATATTGATATAATAAACACGCCGCGAGACGTAATGTTTTTCAATATTATTCAATGTTTTAAGTGAATCAATTTGTGTAAATAAGTGTAACAAAGACTTAAGGGAATCCGTTTATTTTAAATAACAATCGTTTTGTTTAATGGACTAAGCGAATCGTGCTATTCGTCAAAGAATCAAATAAGAATATGCACATTCTCTTCAAATGTAATGGTTTATTATACACATTTATATATATATATATATATATATATATATATATATATATATAATAGTATTTAAATGGTACACTACCCAGCGCTTCCACCATGTATTATATTATAGCTTTTTTCTATAAAATGAGGAAATAAATTAGATAATTTGTTATTAAATTTTGTGAAATTAATAAGTTATAAATATATATATATATGTATGTGTGTGTGTGTATATATATTTGTGTATAAAAAAACTAGTTTTGTAAATTATAAAAACTCTAATAAACAATTATGCAAAAATAAATTAAATATAAAAAATATTCTGCATCGAATATAATTAAAAATGTAATATAATTAAATTGAAAATAATTTAAATAAAAATCCATTAATCAAATGTAAAACTGAATATATTAACAATATATATTATATATTAAATCGACCTTTTTATGTATGTTGTCGAATTTCAAATAATGTAAGAAAAAAAATCTTATAAAATAATTGATATCGTTTTTCATCTATTAAAGTGTTGAAATATGAAAGAACAATTTGATGATTGATAAATTGTTCGTTGGGATAACGTATCCGCCGACGAATATAAAATTGTATTATTGATATTAAGATTAAGATATAACTGTTGTGGAACATATAAATCATTGAGAAGTTAATGATGCGTTAACACAGACTGATCCCGTTTTCACAGAAGACTGGTAAAACTTTTTGACCCACTTCTTGTTAGTGAAGAACGAAAAACTGTTCATGTTTAACGGTGAATTATTGTGTGCTTGGTACAGCAAGTTTATTTCAATTCATCGAATATTGACAAAATCGACGTTTTATTTTAATTCTCAATGATATTGCTTTATTTAGTCTAATTAAATTCGCGAAGAGTTCATAGCGATTGATGATAAATAGAAGCCAATAATATAATACCTTTATATAATACAACATACAATAAATAAAAAAAAGATTTAATTTCAAAATTTGTTGATCAAATCTTATAAAAAACTCAAATACATATAGAAAGAAAGAAATAATTAATGATTTATATATATATATATATATATATATATATATATATATATATATCGTTTTTATGTAAACTGATAAAATGTTATGAATACTCGATATTCGTTTGAAAAAAAAGCTCAGAAAGTAATTGAACATCCGTTATACTGACAATGAGACAATTGCACTAAATCGTCAACTGTCTACTTAATTGAAAGTTTGATTCGCCACGCGACGTCTGCTCATGTTATTTATATAAAATCGGCTATAAATTCTTGAATAGTTTCAAAGTTTGAACGTTTAGTCTTTGTGAGCGTTTTTCTTCCTCTTTTTTGTCCATGTGAAATTTTCAGTAGTACTGTATAACAGAAGTCACTGATACAGACTTGAAAATTGGAAAGAAAATGATAGTTACTAAATGGCTTTATTTTTTTATTTATGTCAACTGTCGACATTTAAATTTTAAATAAATTATCCGTGAAGTAATTAACTTTGTGTGTGTTTTTTTTTTAAAATCTTTTCTTTAACGTTGAATGTTACGATATTATAAAGTAAGAATATTTAAATTTTATAAGAAAAAGTTATCAAGTTTTATGAAAGTGTATTTTGTTTATACAGTGAATAAAAACTGAAAACGAACAACTTTCGAAAACATTTTAATTAAATTTAATTAAAATCTTTATTAAAATTATTTTATGAAAAAAATATACAAGCCAGTAACTATGTAATTAAGAAACTATTCGAAGAATAGATCAAATATATGAATAAAATCAAATTATTTTTATTTAATCTTTTATAAAACTCAATTGATTAATAAATTCAAATAAAGAGTTCAACATTCTATTATCGTTCATTATATTCATTAAAATGTTAAATATGTTTTCTTAATAATAATATATATATATATATATATATATATTCATAGTAACAAGTTTACACAATTTACTAAATGAATATAAAAGTTATATATACGTTGATACAATTAAAATAAAATGAATTCAATTTACGAAAAAATCCGTGCTAACATTTGTATTTTACACGATATCGGCTTATCTCAATGTGAAATTGTGAGCAGATTAAAGATATTGCACAGAGTTTACAAGTAACTTTAAAGACAGTAAAAAGAGAAAGACGACAAGATTGAAATGATGTCATTTGAAAAAAGAAACGTTCAGTTCTGGGCAAATGTATAAAGGAATGGTTTCAGATTCTGTATAGAGTAATTATTGAATTTTAGAAAATTATTAATGACAGGATTTCTTTTCTTTATTTTTATAGATAGAATTTTTAAATCAGTTTATTAGTTTATTTTATTCAACAGTGAAAAGAAAGATCCTGATGACGATATATATGTGTGTGTGTGTGTAATAATGTTTCAAATAATTGATCTGTTTGTTTTTATTTTAATTATGAAATAAAGTAAACGAAAATTAAATTCTAATCAACATTATAATTTAATATATAATTATAATATTTTATGTTTAAATTAATAATATTGTTTGAAACAATCTATTTTCTTTACGTATGACTTTCTTATATATAACATAATTTTTTCCAATAAAAATAATAAAGTTTTATTTCGTACAATTTCATAAGAACGAAAAAAAATTATGAAAATTTCAAGCTTCGAAGTAATCTTAGATAAATGTAAATGAGTATGAGGCAACTTTGAAGCGAATAAACATATTTCACACGATATCTTTTTAATCTAAACGAACAATGATTCTAAATGTTCATTGAAATTGAAACGAGCAGTAATTTTTAACAACTAACCCTAAGAAAATTTATTGCTTGTAAATAATTAATTCGTACGTTTAAAATCAGTGGTGCGTTAAAAAAATTTTTTTTCAGGAAAATTACGGAAGGAAGACGAGTACGTTTAGTAAAAGGTCGACGGCCATTGTTTACAACGATATGTATGTGCGAAGTTCGCTATTTTTTACTCAGATGTATTAAACGCTTTTATTATGTTATTAAAGTGATTATCGCACATGTGTGTTTACACATGCTGCTTAAATTTCATCGTTAGAAAAATCGGTCATTTTCAGAAATTATTTCGTTTTATTTCTCATTGTTGTCTGATTTGCAAAAAAAATGCTTTTGTTAATTACAGTAATTTGTACATATATTTTCACTATACACACTTTTTACATTTATATTTGCAGATGTAATAAATATTTATGATTTATATCCAACATAAATATCTACCGATTTTTTCAGTAAGAATTTTTATTACATTTTTAAATTGAACTTTTATGGAGAATTCCTTTAGTATTAACCTAAATTATTTTGATTCAATAAGTTATTAAATATTATATTCTAACTATATATTGTAATTGTAATTTATGAAAACTGATTATGACTTGAAATGTTAATTAAAAATAACATTAAAAGCAATCGATAAAAGTAATTCATTTTAAAATTATTAAAAATACGAAGTATATTATTAAATTTATTAATAGTAGGGTTTATATCTTGTGACATCAATAAAATTTTCTTAAAGAATCTTGAAAATAATAAAACGAGTTATTCAAAAGAAACGAAAACAAAAAATAGTACTTTTAAACTAATTCGTCTCTTAAATAGTCTTGAAATGTTCGTTCGTCGTAAGTCTTGGCATGGTAGCTAAAACAACCTCATGTCAAATGTAACCACTTGTGCGGTGAGAAGCACTTGCTTGCACCCAGTATCGTCTGAATCCCGGTGATAGAGGGTGCTCCATCAAAGTCAAGAGGTTCAGCTGACGAGAAAAACATGCACGGCCACGGCAATGATAAATAAAAACATTTACAAATTTACTGTTACGGAAAAACATAGAGCTGGAATGTAACGCATGAGTAAGACATTGTTAGCGTTATCATCCACACACAGACACACACATACACACACGTATATATATATATATATATATATATATACTTTAATTTACTTATTATTTATTTTAGTAGAAATTTCAGGAATTAAATTTCATAAACAGTAAACTTACTTATCCAAATAACAATTAAATAATTAGACAATAATATTGGCAATTATTTTTTATACTCGTTGTTGTATACAATTCGTTTATAAAAACAAAGTCATTAATTTTATTGTACATTTCTATCTTGTACTTATTCGATCAACAAGTATCTTCATAACTGGTCGTTTATAAAAGCTACACTTAACTGAGATAAAACTACTGAAACCTGATGTTAAAATCATAACAGAATCATTGTCATTTATATCTTTCTACTAATCTACCCTTTTGAACCAGCGTTTCCCAACCGCCGGTCCGTCAGAAATGTTTGCCGGTCCACAGAGAATAACAATATTTACAGTTTATAGAAATAACAGTATTTTTAGTTTACAGATATTGCTTCTTCATATATTTTTATGTAAATATAAGCTTACTATGTTCTTTATTTTCATCTATGTATTTATGCAACTTATTAAAAAAATTCAAAATTTAATTGAAATTAAATTTTAATACGAATATAGCTTATTACTATTTTGTCTCGAACGTTTAAAATTATAAACCTGTTTACTTTTATTACTATAAAGAATGAATATTTATTTATTTTAGATTCTTCTTATACAATGTAAAAGTTTATTATTATATGATTTATTTTGCGAAATTTTTTCTTTAATTTTTTAACTTATCGGTCCGAAAAAAATGCTACGTCGTTTGGCGGTCCGCGAACGAAAAAGGTTGTTAACCGCTGTTCTTAACCATATATTGTTATCAATATAAGCTCTAGATAATAATTTAAAAGTTATTTTATGTGTGTATGTTTATGCAAACTTATAATGAACAAAATAAATAAACAATATCAATGCAAATAATAATATACTACTATACTTATATTATAATGTTGAAAATATTACTTAATCTCCTAAGACCTCATTGAAAATGTCGAATTTTAATAATATTATAGTTTAATTATTTTACAAGTTGAATAATATCTATTTCATGAATATGAATTGATGTTATTAAATATACGGTTTAATGAAATACTAAAATTTAGAAGTAATGGGGGATTATTAGCTTTAAATGAATATAAGCATTATATAGAATGTTTTCACAGAAATGAATAATGTATAATAAATGTTAACCAAACATGTGCTTTATAAAACATTTTACACAATACACAAACTGTCTATAATAATGTTCGCCATTGAATGGTTAGTAAGCAATCAAAAATTGTATTATGATAAAAATAAATAGGATAAATGAATTCGTATACGATATTATAGCCCATTAATTTAATTTATTAGTTTTGGTAATTGTTTAAACGGATGATTATTGAATATAAAAATTATGTACCAAGTGTATTAGTTATACAGCATATACAACAGATATAATAACGTATTATAAATTATAATTCGTGTCGTCATTATTAAAAAAATGCAATTTTAATATATTTGTGAATGAACTTTAATTATAAATAACTCATTTATGTTCAAGTCTTTAGAATGAATTTTGTAAAATTAGAGAAAATTTATAAAATGTCTTAAGAAAATATGTAACGAATATTAAACTAAAGATATCGATTAAACAATTTGATTAATATACTTAATTTTTAAAAAAGTGTATTAATGATGGTGTAAATTTTATTAAAAAAAACTGTCAACAATTTCATTTCATTAAAAATATTTCATAACAAATATCATTTAATATATTAGTGCTATGATTTAGTTAATAAACTTCATAATTAAATTTCCCTTTGATATTTCGTTTCATAAACATGAACTTATGTTAGTCGAACGAGAATTCTGTGTACATCCCTGTTTGAATAATAATATTTAAGTAATTTAATCGTGTTTTATATTCAACTCATGTACATTTTAATACAACATAAATAGTATTATCAAATGTAACAATTTACAACAATTACAAAATGCAGCTACATATAATTATACATTCTCTTTGTATTAACACTGTTGTCAAGTTCAAAAGTATGCATTTATAATCAAATATATTTGTACGTTGCAACGTTTCTGCAAATATGTGGGTATAAAATTTAGTTAAACAGATAACCGAGTATTTTCAGTTTGTGGTAAGTTTTGAAGATAAAGTTTGGTAAAACTACAAATATATACAGGATTAATTTATATATTAATTAAACTATTTTTTAAAAAACAGCTAATTGATAATAAAAAATATTGAGAAGTAATAAAACTGTATCCATCGTTTATTTGTTTTCATATAATTCGAAGACAAAGTACGATATTCATGATCATAATGCACCTATGAACAATGCAATATCGACAAAGAAATAGTTTTCTCGTAAGACATCAAAGTTTTGATTCGTAAACATTGTTCTTTGATTGAACTTTAATATAGAACGTACGAGAAGCTCTGTAAATAGAATACGATTCAAAGAACACATTTATATGCAACTCATTGAATTAATTGTGTTTAAATCACATAGTCGAAATATGTCAACATATACAAATATATGTCGTAGTTATTGAAAATAATTCTCAATTAAAATAAATCAATTATGTATATACTTTGTATAACTTGATAAATGAAACAAACTTTCAAGAAATAAATATAAATTGAATGATTTCTTCAAAGTTTTTTTTACAATTGTTTCAAATGTGAATAATTATATGCTTCAGTAAATTTTCTTTCTTTGCTTTAAACAAAACAGTATTTAAGTGGAAAAATACAGAAATATATTACTATAGATAACAGAATATCTTATTAAAAGATTTTACTTTAAAACGAAAAATACCAACGATTCAGATTGATATTATTGTAACTGGGATTGTTGTATAGAAAGATTCAATTATATATATATATATATATATATATATATATATATATATATATATTCAGTAATTGTTACAATTGATCAAATTTTAGTATATACACAATCGATTATAACTGTTGCATGTCTGAATCTTTCTAATACTGACTGAATTTTATTTTCTCAATCTAAACATTTTCAATTGGATTAATCCTCTAGTCTTCTATTTCATACATAATATTTTTGTTTCATTTTTTTCATACTACAATACATCTGTATGTGTAGACGTATTATATATATATAATTTTTTTTATTAAATATAATTTACAAAAATGTTTATAAAAATGATTTATTTGATACAAAAATTGAATCTGTCTTGTTTAATTCTATTATAATAACTACTGTTGGAAATACTCTTATAAAATATCAACAGTAATTGAAATAAACTTTAAAAATAATAAAATGATAAATATGTATAAACAAATTAATGAATGTTTAATGAAAAAAATTACAAATTGTAGTCACACAGTTCAGCTTGTTCTATCGTCTACTTTTTTAAATAGGATTTTGATTCTATTTATTGGAATATTAGTAAATAGATTAAATAATTATATCAATAAATGATATTATATGCTAATTGTCTCTTTCTGGTCGTTTTCAATACAGAAATAATATATGTACATATATAATTGTTTACATAATTGATTAATTTTTTTGCATACACACAATTGATTATTATTGCTAAATATCAGTTTATATTTTATTATTAGGTTTTTATTTGGAATTTCATCAATTGGGTACCGACAGGATTAGAAAAAAATATGAATTGATTTGTAAGTTTTTAGCATAATTGAAAATGTACACTAAATTTGTCTTATTTTATAAATTTTTGTGTTATAATTTTGAAACATCATTAAAAATATATTAATGTATATATAATTCATGCATAGAAATATCATTAAAAAAAGTTCTATTTTACTGTCTTAATTCTAAAATGCACTTGAAATAATGATGTCTGGTACAACGTTTAGAGGCTGCCTCTAATGACGTCGACTACAATTCTTTTGATTTTTGTGACAATACGATGTGTCGTGAATGTGAAGACAGGGGACATCTCAGGCCGGATGCACTGTTTTCTTAGCAACAGTGAGTGGTACTAGTAGGGATCGCACGGTGGTACGAATTTGGACAAACACGGTGAAGTGCGGGGAACGGTGTGAATAGTACAGTGGCGAGGTGGGCGAAGCGCGCCGGATCAATGTTTCCAGAATAGCATAGTACGCTGCTGAACTAAATGTTCAGCTTCGTATCGTACACGACGTATATACGATGGTATGAGCAAAAGAAGAACGATGGATGATGACGTTCAAAGTGCTGTGTGCATCCTCTGATACTGGAAGTCGACCTAAAAGTTTTCTTTTATACATACATACATACACACACACACACACACACACACACATACATATATATATATATATATATATATATATTTTAAAAAAGAAAACCTTTCGTTGAGTATCAATGATTGTATAATATATCATTTTTTTTGTACATATGTGAAAAGAGAATGAAGCAAATTTAACGAATAAACCGATTCGTTTTATCGTATTTGAAAAACCTATAAACTATTTATAAAATAAAAGATATTTAACTATACAAAATGTCATTATATGAAATAAATTCTATACAAATAACAAATCAATAACAATGATTTTTACTATGAAGTATTATTAACAAATCTGACTCGAATGCAACTTATTGAAAAATAAGAAAAAAATATTGGTACATGTGTATAAATAATACGAAGAGAGTTGAAATAAAACGAGTTGATTCTCATATTACGTTATATTGAATTTTTCTTTTATGGAAATCTGTCGATCGTTTTAGTTAAAGAAATCAACTTTAGTGTAAGTAAAGTGAACAATATAGAATACTGGTAATTTGTTAGTCGAATGAAATGTTTGTTGATAATACACATTTTTAAAATAGTTTAGAAAAAACTTTCAGTATAAATAATAATCAACGATTATTATAAAATAATTTATCATAAATATATTTTAAAAATATATTAATCAAAAATCAACGATATGAACCAAATACAATTAGAAAATTGAATTATTATGTTTGGCTTAGAAATTTATATATATATATATATATATATATATATATATATATATATATATATATATATATATATATATAAAGTAAATAAAATTTTAGTAGATGCACGTAAAATATAAGCGGATCACAAACTAAGTGTTTACATTTTTTGCGTAAGATATTCAACGAAAGTCATTCAAAAATATCGTTTGCCTGAATGTTACGTGCCAAATGGGGTTGTCTTTCAAAAGCACAGCTAAATTGGTAATATGCGTCTACTGTGGGAATTGTGACAATATAAGATTTATTGCGTTTAAGTATAGAATATACATATGTATATACACTGAATGGAATTGACATACAAGTTGTCAGCTTAATTGAAATTATGTCTGTAATAGTTGACCTTTGAACTAGTGTTGATCAAATTATATATATATATATACACAAACATTATATATATATATATATATATATATATATATATGTATGTATTTTTTAAAGATGTTTTATCAAAACAATTTTATGTTACTCATTAGTAAATAACTGAAATTATAATTTATATTTTCATATTAAGGTTGTGTATAAAAATACAGATATCAAATATATTTTGATGAAAATGTACCTACGAAACTTGAATTAAAAATATTTTAGTCTTTAATTTTCACATACAATCATATATTCGCCTAAAATAAAAATTTTATCAACATGAACATTTCAAACCATGTTACAAATTTACACTTTTCACGTTTTACACAATCATACATACACACACACTCCAAGAATCTACTGGTGTACAAGTACATACACATACTAACGTGTAGAGAAATACATAGAAGCAATATGTGAATAATTTTACTCACGTACAAATACGCACAGATACACATATACATATATGTTATTTTAGTTGATACCTTTACGCTAGCTTTTGACCATTTAAGGCTTTAAGCACGTCTTCTTGCGTTCATTTTTCTTCCGAGCTTTATCACGCATAACTCGTATTGAAGAATCATTTACTAACAGTTAATTCGATTTTTACTATATGTATATATATATATATATATATATATATATATATATATATATAATATTTTAAAATAATTACTAAATATTTAAAAAATACGACATAGTGTATGAGTTGTTTATGTAGAAATGAATTATCTACATTTCCAAATAAATATAAAAATAATTATGGTGTTAAAAGAACAGACAATAATAATAAAAAATAAATAGAGGAATATATCGAATACAAATAAATATTCAATAAACATGATATAAAAGAGCAATTTCTTTTCGTCATAGAAAAAAAATACAACACTATGATCACAACATGAACGTTTATCTTATAGAATAATAGAACTGAAAAAAAACTCATTTACGATTGTCAGCTAATCGAGCGCGAACCCTGACCTAGTGAGTGGTAAACGAACACGTTATTCATTGTATTTCACAACACATAATATTCCATAGGCTTCAACGTTGAAAGGTAAACAGAGATTCAAACACGAATCTGTATACTTCGAAATTTTATGTCTACTCAACATTGACTGGTCCGTATTGAATATTATTAAAAGATATTTTTTTAATTTTAATAAATAAAAAACAAATATTTATGGAATAATATAAATTAATACTGAATATGGATGGATGAATTGTAAGACAGTAATTAATGTTTTAAATAAAACTTGTTAATTATTTGAGCCTCGTTGAAAAGATATACCTTAAACAATTTAAAAGGTATAAATATTATTTAATAATTCATTGGATTACATGTATGTAATTATAATTGTAATCTTGATAATCCTGAGAAGAGAAATCAAGTAAATAAATAAATAAGTTTAATAATGCTATATAAATTCCGAGAAAAGCTGCTCGTTTTGTATTAAACGATATAGGAGAGAGAAATGTAATTTCTCGTTTTTATAACAAAAATTACAATGTATTAAAAATTAAATTGGAAAATTACAAAAAGAAACATGTTTGTGAAATAGAATGTTCTTCATTTGAATATACTGAACGGTCAATCATTGTATAATTTCAATTAATTTAATACAAACATGTTTTTGAAAATGTGTCAATAAGTTGTACATCAAATGTATAAAATGTAACAGAAAAATAATTAAAAAAGACGTTCTTTTTTCATTTTAATTGCAGATGTGCAATAAGCGAATGCACAATATGAAAAACCGCCCCTGGTGTATTTTCAGTATTTGTATCCTCTTCCCGTGATCATTTATCCCGTCCTTATCGCTACATCGGGTGGTTTTATGGCGATTGTAAAACAGAGATGTCATTATATATATTTGAATGTGTGCAAAACGCAACGAAATTGTACCACATTTCCCCTTGTAATATGTTTGACCGTAACACAGTAACCGATTCAATCGACATACACGAAACGGGGTTGAATCGGAAATGAGGAATTGGTTAAAATATTAACTTGGTTTTGATTAACTGTATAGGTCAAGTACATCCGTTTTTTTTTGGTATTTTTTCTGTTGTATATACTACTTTGATTAACAGTGTTGTTCTGTTTGTGAAAATCTCATTTTTTTATTTTATGCATATGGACAAACATACATATTTCTTTAAGGAATATATTCAAGTATGAAAAATGTCACTGTTATGAAAATATTCAGAATAATTTGGTAAATTCTTAATTAATTACTATGACGATTGATATTATTTACATATTAAATAAAATTTATATTGTTTTTTATGAATAGTAGGATTAATAGAAAATTTAATTGTTTCATAATAATAATAATAATTTGAAATGATCCATTAATGAACCAATTATCATCAGTAAACAAACATCTAGTAGAATTAATAAAATGTGTTGATATGAGTTGATCGTACGAAAATATCCAAAAAAGATCGAACCACTTAAGCGACATCAATCTTAATAAAAAAGTAGCCCATAGAGGGTTAAGTGTATATGTTCAATGAATGAGTGTATGTTTAGAATGAATGTTTACAGTTCAACCAGTATTTCAGATAAAAAAGATACTCGTAGAAGACCAGAAGATGGAGGGAGACTGAGATAAGATCGACTGACATGTCATTCGTAAAGTCGTAAAGAAAGTCCGTGAAGTAAGCGATCGTGAATGGATAACACTTGTGGAATAAACAAATAAAATCACGATGTTTTCTTTTATCAACTAAATTCATTTACTATCTATCTGTCCTTTTTGAAAATTGATGTAAAACATATACATATACATGCACATATATATATATATATATATATATATATATATATATATATATATATATATTGGAAAAGTAATTTTTGAACATGCACGGAAAACTGGTTGGCACCGAAAACTGGAACAACGTAAATAAAAATCATAGTTGAAGAGACATGAAGTGCAATTATTAAACTGTGGTCGTCTATCGAAATTGGGTTTTTGTATGACGTTATATTCGAATATGTGTCCATGTAGCACAAACGTTCTACAATACGTGAAGTTTTTGGCATGATTGGATATATACATTTATTTATTTTTTTATTTCCATTCATATATATATATATATATATATATATATATATATATATATATATGTATGTATGTATGTATGTATGTATGTATAATGTTTATGTGTATGTACATACACTAGAAGTCGAGCAAACTGTTCTAAACTAAAGATTGGTCATACTCGTATGTATCTATCAAATAAAAAGTACCTTTCCTGTTGGTAGGTAACACATTTTAAACGTATATAGGAAGGTAGAAAGGGATTATGGATACGATAGTCGGCCTATGGCTGTAAACATAACGTTCTTTAATATTGCCTTTAGAGGGATTCTATACATTATGGTGTATTTATGTTGCTATGAATATGGTACAGCAGTGGCGTGCCTTTTATAGTGTATTATATATCAATTACTATGTATATAAATATATACGTATATTCTTATATATTTTTCATATTATGAAAGAATATAAACAAAAGTAGATATTACAAATGAAATAAATAACATTTATATCTTATTAATTCTAATAATGAATAAATTTATGGTATGAAAAATTTGATAAAGAATCTTTTAACATTAATATAGATGAATACAAGAACTAATGAATAGAATAGACAAAAATAAAATATATGTATTAATATAGAAACAAATATTTCGATAAATTCAGACAGACATATTGAATTTTTTATCGAATAATAAATATTTATTTTTGGAACTACATGATTCACGAAAACATTTTTTATCTATGTTTGAAAGTACTTTATAAAATTGACGACGTATTGATCATGAATATAAAGAGATTATAATTACTAAATTGGAATAAGAATATTCAGAATATTCCTCTATTGAAAATGCATTCAATTAGTCAAAGATTTTTATACACACACACACATACATACATACATATATATATATATATATATATATATATATATATATAAATTTTAAAGTACACCACTGGTATAAATGTATTTTACTGTAACGCTGAAGACGTTTTATTTGATTGCAGAAAAATTACTATGAAAACGGCACATTTATTTTTTTCTCTACAATAAACGTAAAAAAATACAAGTGACTTGAAGTGAATCCATTTAATCAAATAAAAACTAATGTTCAGTATTAACGATCTATAAGACGTGTAGGTTAATTTTATCTTTTTACAATTAAATTTATGGGATGATCATATTTTTGTTGGTCTAATATCTTTTTACAAACACAAAGACAGTATTGAAAAAAATATATTAACTTATTTGAAAATCACAATTTAGTATATATATATATATATATATATATATATATATATATCAAAATATATTTTTATATAAATCTCAAATATATTTATATTTTAACCAGTTGCCTTGGAATGACGTGCTATGTACGTCAACTGCTATCTGTACCAAATGTCGATAAGACGTACATAGCACGTCGTGTGATTTTTGCTAAGTTAAAATAATATCGGAGTTCAGTTATCAAGTGTCACATTTCTGTTTTGAAGGCATACAAGTGCTTTTTTGTAGAACTTCATTAATTTTACATATTTTCATTGAATAATAATCAAATAACTACAAAACACAATAATTTTTTTTATTATTATAAAAAAATATTTTATCAAAGAACTATTTTATTCTGATAATAGCGTATCAGAAAATGTTGTATTGGATTTATGTAGACCTTTAGTTAATTTTGTACACACTCTCTTTTTAGATAACTGGTATTCGTCACCAAAACTGTATCAGAAATTATATTTGCAAAAAATTAATACTATCGGAACAATCAGATCTAATAGAAAGAATATGCTAAAAGATCTCGCAGCGACAAAATTCAAAACATTTTAAGTTTTTTAAGATCTTACAATGGTATCTTAGCTGTAAAATGGAAGGACAAAAAAGATATATATTTGCTTTCTTCAAAACATTCCAAAGCAGAAATGATTGTAACAAAAAAGAAAAAATGTAGAAATTATACCGACCAAAATGGAAACATTACAAAACCTAATATAGTTTTAGATTACAATGATGGTATAGGTGGCGGTGATGGTATAGCTATTTATCATCTTTTCCTTTAATGAGAAAATTTGCAAAAAGTTACAGAAAAATATTCTTTTATCTAATGGATATGGAATTTTTTAATACTTCTATTCTATTCGGTAAAATAACAAACGTACCAAAACCCAAGAAATACTCCTTTTCAAAAATTATTAATACATTTTTTAATCAATTTAAGAATTTTACTATAATGTTAATGTGTGTGAGTGTCTAAAACTGTATAAAAAAATGATTTCAAATACCAACTCGCTGAGAATTGCTTTGGAGGAATTTGTCATGCGTGCATGTTAATTAATTGCCAGCGCAACTGGTTAATGAAAAAGAAGAAAAAGTAAAAATAATACTTGTTTATTCGAAATTGAAATAAAATACAATGAGCTAACAACAGAGGGTCTTATTTTTCAATTATGTAAAAAAATCAAATATATAAAATTAATCTTTCCTGTAGTACTTAAAAGTCGTCTTTAATTAGCATATATATATATATATATATATATATATATATATATATATATATATATATATATATATATATAGATTGTTAATAGAATTGTTTTAATTTTATTTTTATTAAATTTATAAGAAAAGATTTCCCAAATAAAGAAAATTCAAAACGGACGAACAAATGTTATGAAAATGAATATTAATATAAAAGATAATTTCCATCAGTAGATATACTTCTAAGAATTCACAATTTTCTCAAAAGTTCCATTATGATATTACTACTAAATATTATAGAAAAATGTTTATAATTTTAATATCTACAACGTTCAGTTTCATAAATCTATATATAGACTCATAATAAGGATATTTTTTTAACTTGAAAATAATTTTTCTTCGTTGATAAGTAAAAAGAAAAATCTAATAAAATACTTTTATATTATTTTCGAAAATTCTAAATAAATTCTATATTTAATTGTTTGTTTATTTTAATTGTTAAACTTATATTTCTTTTAATAATACTGAACATTTGACTCGAATAATAGAAAGTACGAATTTTTTAAGAATGTAATTTGACTAATGACGTGAAAAATATTCGAATATAAGTATTTCATTTATTCGACTCATACAAATATGTATTCGTTACTTTACATTCGAGTATTTTATATAAGTACAAAATAAAATACAAATATATATTTATATTTCATATAATGATTTTGTACATAAATTAAAATGAATAAAATATTAAATATTTATAAATATTCCTTCTATATTTAAGTTTATTTAAATTGAACAATATGAAAATTATTTTCAATATTTAATAATTGTATATATTTAATATATAAATTTATATAGATAAATTAAATAATAGAATGTTCGTTCATATATATAAATATATAAACGTGTTTGTGTGTGTGTGTGTGTGTGTGTGTGTATTATAATTTCAAATTAAAATTCGGAACAGTTATATTGATTATATGAAATAATAATCTCACGTGAATAATTTCATATTTTAACGAACATTTTGATCGTCTCATATTTTTTTGACATCCGTAATGAATTTGATCTTTAGAGAAGTTTTAATCATTAGGGTAAACATAATAGAATTTTATTAACTTCCTCTTTTGAATCTTGTTATGAAAACAAATTTTGTTTCGTGAAATAATATTTTTAATTTGATAAAGGGAATGACAAGCGATAATACAAAACTTTTATATGGTGAAAGATTTATTTATATACATACATACATACATACACACACACACACATATATATATATATATGCGTGTGTGTGTGTGTGTGTATGTTATTTATATTCGTTAATTTTTTTCAAACGCTTCTAAAATGAAATCAATGAATATTTGTTTAAGAATTATATTTTTAAATATTAATGAGTATTTAACGTTACCAAGATGATTCATTAAATATTTTTCTAAATAATCCTTTCCTTTGAAATGAAATTTGCATATATTATAATTATTAATATTTTTAATGAAACTTGAAATAAGTATACAAATATAAAATAATTTAAAACATGATATTTGTTCTTTAACAAGTTAATTAATTGAATTTTTTATTTATAATTTTTTATTGTCGTTTGTAAGTGTGGTTATACATGTGTGTTTATGTGTATGTATGTACGTATATGTAAGCGTGCATAGAATTGTGTATGAGATCCATACATGTGAGTATGATATAAACCATGCGAATATCTTCTATTGTTCAAGAGTAATTTGCAAACCGTAAAAGTAACTAGTAGTTGTCATAGCAGACAAGGGTCTCAACATGATAAATGTTTCACGGGCGGATATGGAAGGCAAGAAAAAAAATAAACAACGCAACTTTCCGAAAATTTTATTTTAATGAGGTACCGCTACATCGATTTGATTCAAATATGCCTTGACAGAAAGTCAGTATGTATTTACGTCAAACTTGACGATCTTCCATCTAGATATTATTTTTCGTTCGAAGACGTAGATTCAATCATACACAAAAAAAGAGATGAAGAAGAAAAGCATTTTTATTACGAGAAAAGCGAAATCATTTCGAGTACTCAATCTTAAGAGGAAACGTTTTTAAGTGGGAGAAATATGTCTGATTGTTTGCGAATGTTCGGAGATTTCTAGCATCGTCTTAACGTTTAATATACTTGAATATCAAATATTAGTACATTTTTCCCCTTGATATCTGTGTGAAAGTTTTTTTTTTATTTTATTTTTTTTACTTTTTTTTTGAACTTGAGAATGGGAATCATAATGGAAACTGGTGTTAAAACGTAATGAAAATTGCTACAGCAGGGGTGATAATAATATGGTTCTTGAATTAAATTGTTCATTTTAACATTTTTTTAATATATTTTTCGTTTCATCACATTAAAATCAATTACACTCTAAGAGATTTATCAACATATTAATTAAATTCTTTTTCATACTCATTTATCTCTCTAATTAAACATATGCATTTATATCACACACACACATTGTATATGTATATATATATATATATATATATATATATATATATATATATATATATATATAACTGAAATGATAAAAAGTGTGCACTAATTCATGTGTTTTCCACCTTTTATCAATAGAAGAGAAAACTTTTATATAAAAGCAGGTACGCATTTGAACAAAGCTTGTGATAAGAGTATGAATATAAATTAAAGTTTCTTTTGTCCGCAGATGCAGTTGAATTGGGCAAGGACAAACGGAATGAATAAATTGGACAATTCAGATGACATAAAAGTATAACAATTATTTTTATAGCAATCTACGAAATAGAATATACACTTTTTTATATCTATATATTATTTAAGATTACATGTGACACATTTTAAATATATTATCAGTGTTTTAATTGATTTTTTTTATATTTAATACAGGAAGTAAATGATTATCATAAATTGATTTAGGATCATTTTATTATAACTTTAATATAATTTATATTGTGAATAGAAATCAGTTTAATAATAAGAAATTATTTATTAAAAATAATATTTAATATTTAAATTTTTAATAATAAATTCTATAATAATTTAAATCGTAGACAGAACACAACATAAATATAAATAAAGTTGATAAGAATTTTCACTCTAGATTAAGAAAAAATATTGGACACAATTACATTGAAAAAAATACTTGTCTTTGATAAAATCATTATTAGATGGGTACGGTAGGAACGAGTTAAATCCATATGTCGTTAAAAAAACGTGGACTATTGAACGTATATAAAGAAAAATTGCTCTTTTTGTATGAAAGCAGAAACTGACATTTCAGGTTCGACAGTTTTAAACGAAATGATAAAATAACTTAAATGGAAAAGTTTAGAAGAAAAGTAGACTCGAAAATTTAGTTTCTATATTTAAATTATTAATGGATTTTACATTATAGCACAGGTTTTTAAAGAATAACTTCTTAATTATTTATCATAGATAAATATAAAATAATAAAATGTTTTATTTACTTTTATTACAAATTATATATATATATATATATATATATATATATATATATATATATATATATATACTGAATGTAAATAAACAAATATTCTAGAACATTGAAACGAATGAAATATAGTAAATAAACCAATTGTGAAATATTTAAGCAATCACTGTATATCCATGACCAAGCGTGACATTTGATCTGACATGAACGGCGGAAATGATTTGAAAGATGTTTCCATCGTCGTTGTTTATCTGTGCTACGTTCCTTATTCTATCATCCTCATCCGAATGTCAAATTGCATTATGTCACACAAAGTACAGGATGAGCTATAGTCTAGCTAGGCAAGGTATAGGAATGAGATATTGCAATATATACACGTACATATTATATATACTTATATATATATATATATATATATATATATATATATATATATATATATCCATGTATAAATGTATATGTATGTGTGTTTGGATTGAATTTATATCTTTGTAAAAATAATGAGCTATGAATAAAGTGTATAAATAACGTACAGTTATAACACAGATTGTATGTATTATAGTATCCAACAAATCCATCAAAACTATTTTATAGTCAATTTCAATCGAGTATAATTTATTTAAAATTAGAATATTAATATGTATGAAAATAATTCAGATGGTTTATTTTGTTTGCAATTTATAATTAAGTGTTTTAGTTTTAAAGAAGATAATATAAAAAATTATTTATTTATTTATTTATATATATATATATATATATATATATATATATATATATAATGTATGTATGTATGTTTTTGTTCAACAGTAATAAATTTATTGTATTAATATCAAATAATACTGTGAATTTTCTTCAAATATCATACGTAGTTCAATTTGACAAATTTGATAACTTACGTTCCTTACTCAAATAAAAAAAGAATAACTTTATATTAGGCTTATTTGTCACAATGTCAGCTTTAGTAAGAAAACTGTTATCTTTCACAGAACAACTAATAACGAGTTTGTTGTTTTTCAAACTCAAATTAAATTCCTATATCCGAAATCGATTCGAATGAATCTTTTTTTAAAAGTCAAACTCGTCGTATCTGACTGACTTACCGATGTTAAATGATCTAAGTGAAATGCAAATGAGATATGAATGAACTATGGTATAATTGTATTAGAATAAGAAAATAGCTTCGTTTATAGTCATTCCACATAATTCACGTATTAAAGACATATAGATCAGTTCTATATAAATAGAATAGCACTAGCACTCACTTTACTTGTGCCTGTTAACTATTCATGAATTTAGATTACGACTTGTGGTAAGCTAACTACAGAGGAGCAAGCACTTTACGGCAACGCTCTATTTACTTGTATCGCGAAACGGCGTTGTGAATTGATTGGATATTTCTAACAATCTCGGTGAATACTGCCAGAGGAACTAAAAAAATGTTTACTGGCGTATAACACTTTAATACATATATACACGTGATCATTTATATCAAATATAAACATAAATATATTTCAAAAATATTTGTATTTGACTTCTTGGAAAATATAAAACTGAAAATGTACAAGTGGATATTTAGACAGGTGACGTACGTAGGTTGTAGTTATAAATAGAATTATTAGCTGGTAAAAAATACCACACACTTATTGTTATATGTTTAAAGAATTCGACGAATTTTTTGACTAAAGAAATTTATATTTTATATTGAGTATCACTTATGTGATATGTATGTTATTTAATTTGCAAGTGAACTAAAATTACTTTGAAATTGTTTCAAATATCAATTTAATTTCGCAATGAATACATTTCGTAAATTCTTGTCACTACCAGTAATTTATTTTCGAGTTTAATTAAAGTCTGTTGAAAAAAGGAAATATTTAATATTACGTACACACACAAGTCTTGTCCTTAAAACTAAATAGTCCATTTATGTGAACCTTGCACTTCCTGTATGTCGTCATATGTAATTTTCACACAGTGGGATTACGCACCACTCTTGTTTCAAGTGTAATTTATAGTTGTTATACTACGAGTTATACTTTTTTTTTAAATTTCTTTCCACATATCATTTACATATATATATATATATATATATATATATATATATATATATATATATATATTGTGAAATTAGAATTTGTGAAATAAATATTTAATTGTATCCTTTTTGAAATTTATATATAACAAGTTGTTTATTATTTCCATGATAATATTTTTTAATTATATGAAATTATTATTGAATGTTAAAAAATCGATTGAATAAAATAGATAACAAATTAGAAATTTCAATATATATATATATATATATATCGATTATATATTATGTGTTTTTGTATCAACTAATAGTAATAGTGCATAAGAAAATTAATTTTCACGCTATTTAGTAGACTAAAGACGTCTAAGATTCACAATTCTGTGATCACAGTATGACGTGACGGGAAACTATTGTTATATTACATCGGTTTATGGGAGATTAATCAGAATTGTAACTGGTATGCCATATAATTATGTTCAGTAAGTGTTTCTGTATACGGTTCAGCTGGTGTTAATCTAGAAGCTTACACACACACACACACACACACACACACACACACATATATATATATATATATATATATATATATATATATATATATATATATTATGGCGGACAAAACATCAATAACTATGTGAATATTTGAACAATTATTTAAATATATAAACGTTTATAAAATTTATTCAAAAAGATATATAAATAATAATTTTATAAATGTGACAGTTCGTGATAGAGTGCAATCTAATTCAAAAAAAATATATGTAAATTATCGAGTCATTCTCTAGAAAATGACAAACAAATTTGTATTTGAATAGAACGAGCTTAGGAGATATATTGAGCTATGTTCATAACCTGATTTTATAATTGGATTCGTTTATGATTGTTGTTAAAAAGTCCTTGTAACACCAAAATAGAACAGCAATATACATATATATTCTCTATAAATGAGTTCAACTCACACCTGAAACAATTTATTTGCTAACCATTATTTTTTTAAAAATAGTTATTTTTAAAGTTTTATTTAATTTGAAATAAAATGATTATTATTTTCTCAACAATTTAATAATTATATATATATATATATATATATATATATATATATATATGTATGAAAGTATGTATACATGTACGAAACAAGAATGAGTTTTTAAATTAAACTAAAAAATAATTCTATAAAAAAAATCTGAAATTAATTTCTGTTCGTAACACAGTTTAATACTCTGAATCAATTTGACGATAACGAAATAGAATGCTTTTACAAGCCTCAAAAATGACCTACTACATATCAAGTCGAAATGATGTATTATCGTGTAAAACTGTCGAAAGTTCATTTTTCTTCTTGAAAAAAAATACTTTCGACCTTTTTCAAATATTACAGGCTCTTTATTTTATTATTAAATTACCCGTACTGTATTTTATCAAAAATACATTGCAATAAATTGCTGATTATGAGTACAGTATTGTTAAATATTACTTTAATATTTTTTTCAAAAAATTGAATTTGATTATAGAAATCGAGAGAAATTAAATTTATATATATATATATATATATATATATATATATATATATGTATATAAACTACTGTTATATTTTGCATTATTTATATTGAATTTGTATGGTTTAAATATTACTGCATATATAATTTAAAATGTTTTTGTTATATTAAATTAAAATTGAAAATTATTTTAAATAAAATAAAACTACAACAATATATTAAATTATCGATTATAAAAAATTGAATTTGTATTTACTTGTTCAATAAACATAATTATTTTTCAAAGAACCTCGTCGTTATGTTATTTTACGTTTGAGTTCACATAGAATATTATTCTTAAAGCATTTTCAATTCTGTTTTTTATCCTTGTTGATATGTTGGCATTCTCAGTATCTATAGTGGTAAAGATTTATTTTTTTAAAAAATCTATTTTTTTAATATAACGATTTATTTTTAGAATGAAACAGAATAATTTTTAAATACTGAACTAATCGAATTCTAATAGAAATAATGATAATTAATAAAATAATTCTACATAAATCAATAATAATTGAAGTAGATTGTTGTAACATTACGATGATTATTTTTTCTTTAGAAAAAATATAACAATATAATAATATTTCGTACGTAGATGTTTATGTTAGAATATAAAAAATCATTTCATATTTATTTAAAAGGAATAAAATAATATTATGTTCGTATTTATTAACATAAATACATTTTAAACGATGTGATTCGTATGAATCCTGTTTTACCTGTATTATTATTCGTAATTTTAATTTAAAGTAATTAAAAAAAATATTTAAATATTATATAAATATATATATATATATATATATATATATATATAATGTGGTTTGATGTTTTAGCTATTTATATTATTAATGTTTTTATATTTAATAATTCATTCATTACTTTACTTAGTAAGTTAATTATTATATTTTCTATGTAGGTATCTGTAGCTGTCAGACGTATTAGCAGTTACAACATACTTCTATGAATGAATTATATACTTGAAGCATTATGTTCCACACTATGCTCCAATTTTAGCTGTACCTCTCCAATTTAATTATTTACAAATACTACTAGTGTCTGATATATATATATATATATATATGTGTGTGTGTGTATGTATGTGTATAAGAGTGTCAGAGAAAGATCATATATTATAGGTACATAATTTAACTACAATGAGATGTGTGTGTATATAAATATATATATGATTTTTTTTGATACTTGATTAATGTCAGTAATTTAATAGCGACTTGACTAGAGAATATATATTTGAAATATATATATATAAAATTTAAATTAATCTAGAATTTTTATTTTGTACAAACATATTGCAGGAAAATTTTATGGCTTGTAATAAAATATAATTGTGAATATGAATGTAGAAAAATATTAAATTGAATAAATCTAAGATAGAATACTAAATGGATTGAATATTATATTCATACTTTTGATGTAAACGTTTAATATATGTATTATGCATTTTGTATATGTATAATATCTATCATATTATATATAGATATGTGTGTATGGTGTTTAATGGTCGCACATAACGTACAAACAACGTCTATGTGCTATTAGGCTGAGAATTCTCTTACAATAAATTATAGTATCATTTTCAGCTTGAACGCATTATCCAATGTTGATAGATATTATTTTCAAGCCAATGCTAATGTTTTTCGTAGTTTGGATTCCAATATAAATTTAATATTACAGTAAGTACGATAAACGAAGCAAATGTGTCACAAAAATGATGAAAAAATATAAAATCGTTGATCAAACTTATATATTGAAAAATCTGTATAATAATATTTATCATTCTCTTTGATATTTATAATTTAAATATGTAATTAATTTATAATGTATATTATATATATATATACTGATAATTGTCGAACTTAATTTTCTTGAATCGATTTTTCTTTACATTTACAGTAAAATAATAATGATAAAATTTATGTAAATATTAACAGTTTCAACTTTGAATTAATTCAAACTTCATGAAATATTTGAAAAAGAGTTCTCTCTCTGTTATTGTTATACTAAGTGAAACTGAAGAGAAAGTTTTACTGGATATGTACACATGCAAAAGATGAAATCTGAACAGTGTAAAGATTCATTTAATAAACAAATAATATAAGAGATGATATTGCTTTAAAAAAAACGAAAAACATTTCAGATATTAATATCATAATCGAGGAAAATGTTTTGTATCTAACAACTCAAAGTATTTATTTTTTGAATAAATAAAATAATATTTGTTTATAAAACTTAATTGAATTTAAGAAATGTTATTTGAAATATAGATTAATGGGGAAAAATTATACGATGTCAATTAAGATGGATAATGAAATTGTTCTTAAATATTTTAAATCAAATTTATCTTCTATTTTCTGTATAAAAATATGTGTGTTTTTTAATTCGTTTAGAAATTTTATATATTTACTCGTGTGTTATTTTTTTTATTGATTTTTATGTTTTATTGACTTTTACATTTATTGACTTATACATCTTCAGACAGGCTTTGATATATGAGCTATATGAACGAAAAATATGTGAACTTCGATGAGTGTGGACCGCTATATATTTTATATACAATGCGTCTATGAAATATTACATTCAGTTCAGAAATAGTGGCAAATAGTTTAATTAATTTTCAACTCTACAGAAATTTTATTGTACTTTCAAATATATTCATATCTGTCATCGGTGTTAGTTTTAAACTAAGATATATTACTAACTAATTTATTTAACGATATCAAAGAAAATATTTTAATTATAAATTAAAGAATAATTTCAATTAAAGTAAAAATATGTTAAGGATATTTTTCAGTACGAAATTAACTTCTATGTAGATATGATAAAAAGAAAAATATAAAATAATATATTTCAATGTATAGAAAAACACTGAATGTATAAATATTTTCTATACATCTGTTAAATAATACAACTTAACTTTGTGTATAGATTGAGACAATCATCCATTCATTGAATATACATTTAACAATATCAAATACATGTACGTTTTAATAATTCAATTAAATAATTTAGTACTAAAAATGTCAAAGGATAAACATGTTCTACGATTAAATCTTCCATGTAGACAGATAAGTTCACGCCTTAATAAGCATTCATTAAATTGACACACTAATTTGAAGAACAATGCACAGTTCATATACAAACTGTGTATATTGTATTATACCTGTATTCGTGCACCGATTCATTTTAAAACAATAGTTTATATTTCTGTATATCGAAAAATTTCGCCTTTGTATAACGAAACGTGTTTTATTCGCGTTCCATTTTCTATTTTATCTATACATCTGCATGTTTCGTTGGAACGATAAGAACCGAGCTTTGAATTAAATTTGCTCTAGCGTATATGAAAACGATACGTGTATTAATTTTCTTCTATCCAATAATTATAACGATAACTTAAGTTGACATACCAGTTTTATGTTATATAATAACTTTTAATATACTAGATGAATTTATATGGTCCATTATTGACTCAAAGTCATTTATAAAGTAGAATATAAGCATAATATGAATAGTTATTACTTTTGCCGTACGACAGGTGTTTAAGATAATAAATAAAGACGAGATTATTAGATAAAATGAGCTATAGAAATTGTAAATCTGTTTATTTGTAAATTTGATCGTTATTTTTATATTCTCGTAAGAATAACGATTTTTATTATTATAATATAAAATAAGAAAATATATGTTTTTTTTTATTTTTGTCACATTTTATCGTTACATATAATCAATCGTAATTGAACATTGATTATTGATTTATACAAGTGAAAAATAAGGTTCAAATTCATCAAATTTCAATTCAAATTTCATCATTTTCAAGTCAAATATGACAATCATGAAATACATATTAATATTTGTAATTTGATAACGTATGAATACGCATGGTAATCATTTATTTCCATGATAAATTTTATTACTAGTTCCGTTCATATTTCGATATAGAACGTACGATTTGAAAAATAGCAATATTGATTTGTTCTATCGATTCTGTACTATTGATTTAATATAATTACAATAAACACGTTATAATAATTTTGATTAGATAGTTAAAATGTTTGTTAATATGCAATAAGAAATAAGTATGAAAATAAATTTATATACATATATTTGTATGTAAAAAATAGTGTTAAATGTATCATTTATTTTTTACTTGAAAAAATAACGAATCGTTAAAATCTAGAAATGGTGCATTAAGCAACGAAACAGTACCGCCACTGTTCAAATAATAACGTCTTTTTGTGTTTCAATCCTCTTGATAGATTGTTCTCTGCACGCCTTTGATGCTACAACGTTCTTATAGAATCGATAAGAATGAAAAAGTAATTGTAAAATCGTTTTAATAGAATAGGATGTGTATTTATCATGAATAAATATTTGAGGATCGTTCGTAACGGCCCTGAGTTCGTTATAGAATGTAATTGAAACAATTTCATATTGCACGGGCGTGAGAAATATAACTAAAATATAGATTCAATTTTGCGGTTTACATCGATTTATTATTTATTATTTAGTTTGAATGTTTGTTAACAATCAGAATTTTTACAACGAATTAACAACTTGTATGATACTTTAATAGATTTGAAACAAGAATAAAATAATTTACATTATATATATATATATATATATATATATATATATATATATATATATATATATATATATATTATTTAGTAGTAGTCGAAGGGGCAAAAAGCAATTATTTAGGAACGAGAGTAATAAGAGGTCTTGTCCAACATATATCATTGTGACAATATAATCTTAAGTTAATGCTTTAGACGAGTAATTGATTATTTCTTTTCACTTGAAAGTGATTGTGCTAGAAATAGCACGAGATGAAGCGATGAATTGTGAATATTTAAGTGACAAAATCACAGTAGGTATCATTAATAGACATTACGTTACGAGTTTATTAAAATATAACTGAATTTTTTATGAACGTTTTCTTTAAAATTATCTCTTTTAATGTTTATTTTATTTTTAATCAAGAGTATAAAATTAGATTCTTGTTTTTATTTTAACAGGTGATTAATTCTTTAATAAAAATAAATCTCTTTAGTATTAAATTGTATCAAATTAATATAAACTTTTTAAAAAAATATATTTATAAGAAAGAATTGTATATGTGTATATATTCAGATAAACTTAATTTTTGTTAGTTTTATTTAATTAAAACACTTATTAGGAATTGTAAATATTACGAATTTTCATTATTGACGTCAGTTATTGATCTTTAAATTGAGATCGATAGTTTGAATGTTGTACATATTGGTATCGTGATTATTATTAATAATTTAAACGGAGTTTTACGTTATTAATGAAAATGTATTTTTATAAGTGTGTAAATTTAGTTAAGAACAAATATGATATGTGACGAATAAATTGTAACGAAACGATTAATAAATGAATTTGGTACCATCTGAGAAATGTCGTTTACAAATAATTGTCAATGTTGTTTGACACATAACATGTACAACATCATAACGTTAGTAATAGTATTCTATACTGTATACGAATAGAGTGGGTGTTACTCCAAACGGAAGACGCCAATGCGTATCCACGAATGGCCGTCCCATCTCCACATCAGGCTGAAATGATAAATGTGACTACGTCATATTTTTATGTGTAATATACGGATGTCCCGAAAATATAAGGTGTAAAGTTTACTTCCGAATGTCACGCGTGAAAATTCAGATGACGGATGGATAGATGTAAGTGCATTTTCCACTAACACCATCTCTTGATACGCGACGCGACACGGCAACGTTACAAACATATATGTAACCACAGATACATACATAACATACATACATACACAGATACAAAAAACACACACTTGCACTTAAATACGTTAACACCAACATCTCACAAGTAAACGTCCATGTGTTAATACATAGTAAGTTAGATCTGTTTATATATACACACACACGTGTACATATATATATATATATATATATATATATATATATATATATATATTATACTCTTATTCGACTCGTTGCTTTAATGGATTAGTTCAAGACGATATATAAACTTTTTATTCGTTTTGTATTTGTACATACACTAGTTCTTCAATTTAGTAGTTGTATATATATATATATATATATATATATATATATATATATATATATATATATATATATATATAGTTTATAAAATTATCAGTTTTATAAAATCATACTAAACGAATTATTCCACAAAATAATATATGTTACATACATTTCTTAATTAAACAGATATTTTAATATTCTACAAAAACCATCATTGTTAAATAACATCAATAGAATCAAAAATCCAAATAATGGGGATTATATATCCATGTATAATAAAATTTACTAATGTACAAAGAATTCTATATGTACATATAATATGAAAACTTACAAAAGTGTTTAAAAAAAAAACAAAATTTTAAAAGAAATGGTCTGTATATAAAGTGAATTAATTCAAATATAAAATTGTAATGAAATTTTAAATAGATGAAGTGAATGTATTGTTGTTAATGATAATACTTCGATTGAAAAATATAGACTTGAATGCAGTATTTCTACTGAACATAGGATAGTTTCGTATGTAATTCTGAATATGGCGAATTGATTAAATATGCGAATATCTTTTTAAAAATGGAACAATTTAAAATATTTAATTGCGAGTGCAGCACAGGACGCTACTTAAATGAATATTTGATTCGAATAAGAAACTTTAGTAACTGACGCTGATACACGAGTAAAATGTCGAATATTTGAGTGTTTTCATTTTGAGTGTGCACTAGTCTAACACGGAACCTGAACTCATGTCGGTAGCCGCTACCGTGGCTCAGTTTGAACATGTCCTGTGCAGTACGTGACGGATTAGAGCAGCCAATGCCCAGAAGTATTTCAATACTCGTATAGTCGGCCAACAACCGCAATAGCAACCAACGACCTCCCGAACTACTACCACTAACTGTTCTTTGTTTCAGAACGCGTCCCGAGCGCCAGGCGTACACGGAAAAATAGCACACGGCTCCTCTACTCGTATTCGACTTACGAATATTGTTCTTGTCTCGCTTGTTCTTTATTTTTTAATATTTTTCATAAGCGGTGTCGTGAATGTCTTCTCAGGGAGGAAACGAAAAATGCTAGAGCTCGAATAAAGAACGTAATACGGGCATGGAATTAAATTCATACTGGCACGTAAACTTACGGAGATTGTCAGAATGCTGGATGTGGTTGAAATTGTAGTTTGGAAGAATATTGTTGCGTTCATGGCAAAGTTTTCCTGTTTAAGGAATATCGTACACATTGTTGCCTCGGATGAATTGTTTTAAACACATTTTTATTATTAATCTGACAATTTCATGCATTCAGTTTAAGAGTTTCATATATTTTTACGTGTTACTATGTTCTTAATCAAGTTAGTCATATTTTAAACAGTACATTTATAAAATAAGTTACGATTTTCCCTGGCTATTTTTTTTAAAAAAAGGAATCTTAAAAGTATTTCACTAGAAGGTTTTTCAGAATTAAACATTACATAAATTAATAATAACCATTAAATCAATCGATTACTAAAGTAAATTCACTTTAACACAAATGAATCATTCAACCTGATGATAGCATTGTCATTTAAATAAGCATCAGAGGATAAAGTGAAAAGAAAAAGATTTTAAGATTGAAAATTACATTAGAAAATTAACGAGAATTTATAATCTTTAATAATAAATGAAATTATCAAATAATATAAGATACAATTTATATATAGTGTTCGATAAAAATATCAGTAATTAAATTTCATTAAATACGAATAAAAATCTCTTTACAATTAAGATTTTTATAATGAAATAGTACCAAAGAATGTGTAAATTTCATTATAAGATAATCAGTTTATTAATCGTGTGTATGTAAGGATAAACGATAACATAACGTGATGTTCACAAGTAATCATTCACTTAAGTGTTAACAGTTTACAATGTTGTTCTACTTTAGAGATTATAAGAGAACTGCTGATTTCAATAATCTCTAAAAGTTACCACACTGTAAAGTTTTCATATAGCTATAGCTATATATATATATATATATATATATATATTGTGTGTGCATATGTTTGAATGTTTAATTACATGATTCTAGTTAATTATTACTTTTAATTGCTAATAGTATATAAACTATACAGAATGTGAAACACGTAATAAAAAGGAATCAACAAAAAGTATATAGCTGAAATTTATCATAACCATCTGACGATTATTCATAAATAAATAAAAACCTAAGAGAATGTATGTGAAAAAATATGACAAAATTAATGTTGAACAATTTCATAGCTAGTAAAATATATTGCATTCAAACTGACAAAAATACAGTGACGTAGATATGTGGGTAAATTTGCTGACCTGTTCTTTATCATGTTGTCAACTCTTGTACATTGAGAGATGCGCATACACACCAATAATAAATGTCTTCTTTTATGTTATACAAATGTTAATAAAAAAATATTTTCTGCGAATTAATTTCTTTTATATATAGTGTCATAATGATATATATATATATATATATATATATATATATATATATATATATATATATATATATATATATATATTAATATATCTGTACACGTGTATGATATATTTCTAATAAAACAGTTTTATAAAGCATCATTTGCAAATATATCAAGTTTTAATAAGATTAATTATTTTTGGAACAAACTAATAGTCATTAAATAAAAATCACTAAATTTAAAACAAATTCTAAAAATAAATAACTTAGTTATAATTAAAATATATACAGAATAGGTGAAGAAAATTATTTCTGTGTATGGTTCTTTGTGTGTGTGTAATATAATTTAAAACGTAATAAAGCAAATTATACACGTTGTTATTCATTAAATTTCCTTACAAAACATACCAGTATTAGAATATGGTAAAATTTTAATTGTGAAATAATGATCATTTTAAGTAATAAAATGTTAATTGTACACTATATAATTCATTCTGTTTAAATTGCTTACATTATCTATTTTGTATTAAATTTCTAATGTAATTAAATTTGTTAAAAAATCAAATACAAAACAAAATAATGGAAAATAAGTGAGTAGAAATGAGAAATTTTTAACATTAATTTATTTGAATATTTTTTTAAATTCAAGTTATGTGTTTTTAGTTCGCTGTGAAGTCCTTTTTATTTATTTTTCAATTATTATAGTTAGTAATTATAATAAAAATGATTGATCGATTGAATATTGAAATTAAAATGAAATAAAAAAAATAATTTCAAAATAAATTCAAGTGAAATTTGAATAAATTATATATATATATATATATATATATATATATATATATATATATATATATAATGTTCTAAATGTAATTATCAAAGTAAATTTTATTAATCATAAACTGTTTTAAACAAATTAAAGTTAGATACGGTTCTCTTCTAATAAATTTTGACAACTTTGTGTATTAATTTTATATAATATGAATATTTACCTCAGCTTCATTTAAGCTGAAACAAACTTCTATTGACAACTTGTAATTTTTAAATGTCTAGTTTTTTTTAACTATAATATGATATTCTATATAACTGTTATTTTTATTTTTTTCTTTATAATTTTTTAAAATTGGTTTTAAATAATTATCTTTCTTGTGTGATAAAAATATTTTTTAAAATAAAACAAAACGAAATTTTAAAAAAATAATATTTTATATATATATATATATATAATTGATATATAACTTAAAAAAAATAGTTTTACAACTGCTGAAAAAACTAAAACAATTTACTTTTTCATTTAGAAAAGATAAACCTTTTTATATTTTTTTCATCAGTTATGAAATGTTCTTAATTAAAGTAAGTTAAATTGTGATGAACATTAAATGCTTTTAACAGAAATGAAACGCGTGTTTATTTTTATCAAATAACCATAAAATGATATCGATTGAACAATTTTCAATATAGAGTCGTAATGGTTATTAATCGGTATTTGCGTTTCTATTTTTAACATTTTAACAAACGTTTCAAACATAGAAGAGTATAAAACCAAAATAAAATTAAAAATACACAAATAAAATGTACTTTAAGCGAACTTGTTTGGAAATTATTGACTAGACAGCAATCTGATTTACAACCGTCACAAAATGTAGAACAATGCATTTCACTCACCTTTCTTCCTTCGTTCTACTGAAATAACCTGTCCATCTTCTCGCCTCCACATTATCTTTGGCGTGGGAAAGCCGTCGGCTCGACATGTTAAAGTAATGTTTTGGTTCTCTCTTATAGCCACTGTAGATTGTGTACTTTCGGAGTCAATTATATTTGGTGGTACTGCAACAAGAGAATCACTTGGTAATTTCATTTATTTTTTCATTACTGAAAATGTTTCATTAAATATAGAATATATTTGAAATTTATCTTAACAAAAACAATACTGAATGATTTTAATTAATTTATTTTTATTAAAGCAATTTTTAAGACACGGCTTGAATCGTATATAATCTACAATTATGAATAACCTCGTAATAAATAATTTTCAAACGTTTCGTACGATCTGATTTTTATTCTTTATTTAAAACGTGAATGACAAAAATGTAAACACTGATATAAATAAATTATTCACACCAACATCGTACGATTTTATAAAAGTATTCAATAATTACTTATTGTTTCAATTTGGAAATATTAAAAATGTTATCGTTAAGACATATTTGAATTATTGAGTTTTATTTATAAAACGTTACCAAAAAATTGGAAATACATGTATACCATTTCTGTATCATTAACAGGAATCGATATGTACAACCAATATATAACCAATATGAAAAAAAATTAAAGTGGTTCGGTTATAAATTTATAGTATGGAGGTTCATATGACTGAATCTATTTTAGTGATATATTATAATTATTAATAACGAATCTAAAATATTTCGATTGTAAAAATAATACATGAAAAAGAAACAAACTTAAAATACTACTGTAGAAAATAATAAAAATAAATGATACAGTATGCAAATAAATGAAATAATGTAAGTGCACGTACCGACAACTTGTAGATACCCGACTTGACTGATCATCGGGTTAGTGTTTACTTGACACATGTAGTAACCCCGATCTTCTTGTTGAACACTACTCACGTGTAGCAACCATGTTTTAGCATTATCATGCGACACACTAAAACGAGGCACTCGTGATATAACGTGTCGATGAATCGTTAATATCATTTGCCTGTCAATATGTATCCACGCAACCTGTAAATGAAAATAAATGTCAACTTTTTCCAGTCAAATTATTCCTTTCAATTTGTTTGGCAATATTTATCAGATATGAATTTAAGTTTGTTAAAAATAGCTATCAATCAGGGTAACTGTTTTTATTAAAAAAATATTACAATGGTTTTGATGATATATAAAATATATCCATAATATAATTTCCAATGAAAAATATTTATCTTCTTAATAAACGTTACTACTTTTTAATTATTATAAATATTGCCAACAAATCAATATTTCATTTTTGTTATATGGAAACTGTCTAATTACTTTTGTGCTAGACTATATACATTTTATATTATAAATGAATATTGAATGAATGATATTCTGTCGATTTAGTCTTGTCTCTATAAAAATTTCATAGAATATAAAATGTATATCATAATAAGTATTTGTCTGGGGTATCGTACAGTATAAAAAGTATAGCAGGGATACTACTGTCTTCGTGCATACAATACTTGAGGTTAAAGTTTCAATGTCTATACATTATATAGTCAGTTGATAGATGAAGAAAGTGGTCCTTTCCTATGTTTGGTCGTTTGGTCGAGTCGAAGCTACGCTTTGCTGCTACACAATATAGGTATGAGAGTTTATAAATGTTTGAACGTGTTGGCAAGTTGTTTATTACTCACTTTGTACGTTCCGAGGTTCTCGACAACGCATGGCAGGTTTGCGTCTCTCCCAAGAGCGACAGTGACGTTTGGTATTGGCTCAGCAAAACGCGGATCATCAGTCATGACTGGATGGGGTGGTGGAACAAACGTGCAAAAGAAAAAAAAACAATATGTTAAAAGCACATATATATACATATGTATTTATGTAATATGTATATCGATAACATAAAAAATAAAACATGGCCATATAAGAATTTTATCGATATCAAAAACATATGTATACATGTAAATATGCACGTTTTAATAAACATTCAATATAAGTATATTTATTTATTATATAAATATACTTATATTGAACTACTTGAAAGTATTTTAAATATACAACAATTCAAATAGAATAATTGTGTGAAATGTTTCTATAGTTTTAAATATGTAATGTTTAAAAAATATATGAAAGAAGAGAATTCAATGTAAAAGAGTTAATTTAATATTTTTAAATGATACGCAATTGTTGACAAAAATATCCAGTAATAAAATATATACAATTATTATTTCATCTCGCTTAAGAGACGACAGTTGATGCATTTGACGTGAATTACGATTTTTCAGACTGTTGGACACTTTTTCATAACAATACATATCGACTTGACAGACGAGACAATGAGATGAGACAAAAAAATCAGTCGTAAAGATTAAAAGGCGGTAAGGTGAATGTGATAGAAGATATCACGTAAATATGATCGAAACATGTTCATCATACTTTTCCAGAACTTTTAATATAAGCCGGTAATAAAGCTATAAATAATTCTACCTTATGATATAAACTTTTGCTGTTTTCATATTTGTCAAGCGACTGTCACATCTCATTAGTTCCGAGTTTATGATTACTGAAACAATTTATAACTTTTTAAAGAAAATTTAATTAGTTATATTTTATATTAATTATATTTGAAAAAGTCATACTGATGATTGAAGCAACCGTTTAGAGATGATGATATTGACATTAACAGAGATTATCTTTCAGAAGATGGAAATGGTTCGGGACATTTTTATTACGTAAGATCTCTTTATAGAAATTCAGTGTTCTGATTATGTACGAAATTATCAAACACGAGAATACAACGAAATATACACAAGATATCGTACAGTAATTATTTATAATATAATTATTATATTATATAATATATAAAATACAAATATCAGTTTACATTAGTATAAGAAATTCTCATTGAGTTGTTGTTTATTATGAAAAGAAACTGTTAAAAATAAAAATTGAAAATGATAACTTTTTAATTAAACACGGAAACAAAACTTTCAAGTAGAGTACAAATAAAAAATATTCAAACTTTTACTGAAATAGAATTTTAACTTTCAACATACATAGTTGTACAAATTAAACTTTCATTTTTAAGCTTTTATAACATTGGTTGGAGTTCGAAAGTCATTCTCAAGTAATATTTCATTTGTGATTTTAATTAATTGTTGAGTTGAGAAACATTAGTTCAATTGATGTAGTTTATTCGTGTATTTAATATAAATGGAGTAGTGGAATTGTACAAGAATATATATTATTGGTAAATAATCAGTTTTGTTCAAAAACTTAATTGAGTAAATAGATAAAATTCTTTTCGAATCCATAATAACGTTAAGTCGTCGTTAATCCTACATAAAATGTTATTTTAGATCAAGCCAATACAATTCTAAATATAAACAAGTAGATATCATCGACAAACAATAGGATGATAATGTAAATTTAACGACAAATCGTTGCAAATAAAGAAACCTAACGATAAAAATCACATTATTGTAACGCTATAGCTGGATAAACCAAATAGTCGTACATTAAATATACAAATACGAACTATTTAAAAACTAATCTTTTCCATTTGAAATAAATTCTACAAGTACATCAAATACTATTTAATTCATTTGTAATATTCTTTTATGTGAAATCAAATTGATAGAAATATATTTGAAAATATTAATAATACGACAGCAATATTGTTGAGAATATAATTTCATTTTAAATCTTTTCTATATATACGGATTTGCACAGAGAAGAACGTATTGATGTTTATATTGTAAAAGAGCGAAAAAGTATTTCGTATTATATAATATAAATATATCACTTGGTATACATTTGATTTATATCGATGTGATATTGACGTTAAATGGTGAAACTTCAATAGCGTTTATTTTTTGTTAGATCAGCGACCGTGTTTTCTTGGGACATTTTTTTTATCTCGTGTGTCCGATGAACACAAGCACTGTCTTTGACATAACTTCAAAGCAAAATGATGCAAACAAACGCCTCTATGGTATTCAGTATTAAAGATATAAAATGTATATTTTAAATTATTATTACGAATTTTATATTTCCATTTATATATATATATATATATATATATAAGGTTAGGAATAAAAAATTGGTTCGATATCCTTAATAAATTTTATGTATAAAATATATTTCGAAATTAATTATTATCAACGATAATATATATGAATAATAATAATTTCCAAATTTATTGTTTTTGATAAATAGAAATGATACGTGAAAAACAATTAGATAAAGCAAAAATGGATTATTGATTTGAAACATTTGGGAATATCTCAAAAGTGTATCGAGTGACAAGTAAATCGATCCCAGTGTTATAAAAAATTGTTTACTCTTGGGAAATGAAAATCACGATTCACTAACCGTCAAATATTTTTTTTGTGAGTAAATATTAGAAAAGATAAATAGTTATCAAAAACACAAAAGGTGAAATCTGCAAATGAGCTTTGATTAGTAGATTGATTAAAAATGTACAATGCAGATAAATGAATTGTTCTTAATTATTTATTGGAATAATTTTTTATTTTAAAAATGTCGATATTTATTGAACACTGTTAGAAATTTTTATTATATATATATATATGAAAATCAGAATACTAGAAAATATTATAACGATCTAATTTAGAACGTTCTTGAATTATTTATAAAATTATACATTTTATTAAAATGCTAACAAGTTAAAGCACTTTTAACATTGTAATTTTTTAAAACAGTTCCAATTTCAAACGTGTTAAACATGGACACTAAAACATAGAACTCGTCTGAAACAATAATATAGCTCACATTCAATTGTATATGAACTTCTGTATTGTAGTTCTGAACCTGTTATATGTTTGTATGATACTGTGAAAATTACTTAATAGTGAACTGTTTGGGAACAGAATATTTTGAATTTCATAGAAATAGATTCAAATATAATTTTGCACATGAATTATTCAAATTTGATGTTGAAAATAAAACAATAATCATAATGATTTAAATTACATTATTTTAAAATTGTCGTTTTTAATAAATTACCAATATATATATATATATATATATATATATATATATATATATATATAATGTATATATAGCAGTTACAAGTTATCATCGTTCTAAGTTATCCTGATGAATAAACGCCACATTTTCCATTACTCATACGTCTTCAATCTTCACGTTCATTCACACTTGACGGGGGCTTATTTTTCCATAAATTTTCTACGTGCCCTCACCCACTAACATCACACCACTCCTATAACTACTACAGGTGGAATACAAAAATGTGATTAATTATTTCCATACACTGACAGATAAATACAAACGTGTCAGAATTTTCCTTCTTCGCAACGCCTTAGAAAAATTGCGAATTCATTTGAAATATTATAGTTATCATCTGTAGATGTTTTTAAAAAAAGTTAAAAAGCATAGAAAAGTGATTGCAGTTTAACTAAAATGAAGAAAAATTAAACAAAAATACTGTATATATATTTATACATAGATAAATGTTTATGTGGATGGATTCTGTAATTTTTTCTTTCTTATTTATTGAACATTATATATATATATATAATTTTTATAACTTTGAAAACAATTAACATTTAGTACATAATTAATAACTTGTATAATTATTTTTCAACTCTTTATTCTATTGTAAGTCGTTGAAAAAACTTTTATAAAATCACCAACTGTGACTCAAAAATTTTTAATTACTTTCATCGTAAACAAAAAAACAAATAAAAAGTTCACAGTTAAAATTGACAATTATATTCAGTCATTTATTACCTTTCCTGTAGAAGTAATTATTTTTGTATAATTTTTTCACATAGCAATTTTTAACAAGAATTTACTAGATATAAGATTAAATTATTCTTTCTAAATGTATGTTTATGTGATATATATATATATATATATATATATATATATATATATATATATATATATATATATATTAGAATATGCGTGGGCTTTTATAACAATTAAATATTTCAGTTCTTATTTATGAACAAATATATCATTTTAATTGCTTATAAGATAGAGAAGTGAAAGAGAGAAGAGTGGTTATAGTGCCATTAAAAGTAATTGTTTATAGTAATTTTCAGAAATTATTAAGAGTAAAATATTTGTATATTTATGTACTAATTTGAACCTTTTCATTAAAATATTATAAAACAGACAAAGTTATTCAAGACATTTTGTAAAGTTTAGTATGTTTTTACTACTCTAAAAACAATTCGTTTTTATAAGTTTAATAACAATTATACATAGCTGATTAAATGAATTTCTTACAATGTTATAAAAATATAAATTCATGATATTTAATTAATTTTAATTTCATTAATTCTCTTAATAAAATAAATAATTGTACAGAGTTCAATTAGAGATCTTTTGAATATAATCAGAGTATTAAAAGTACGAAATCTAAAAATAAATATTTCTTGTACAAATATTATTCGTTACTAATTAAACTTTAAGGATGTGGATATTTATTCAAAAAACAAACAAAATGAGATAATATAAATATCCATTCTAATAAAAATCTATATCAGAACATACGAAATTAAATATTTGTTCTGTAAAAAAAATGTTCTTTCAGGTATTTATACGTTATTTTTTAAAAAAAGTAAAAATTAATTTTTGTATAAGTTAATATTTACATTTTGATCTCTTTTAAAATTATTAAAAATATTATAATCCGATTATTTTTAAATTATATACTGTTTGTTTCTATCAAATTTTTTTTATTAAAAAACGATTTGTTTGTAATAAACTACAACATATATCATATTTATTACACAAAAAGGACTTTTTAATAGAACAGTTTATTCAATGAATTTTCCTAAGTTGACAAATACTTATTTTTTGTTAATATGATAGAGTAATAATATAATAATATATATATATATATATATATATATATATATATATATATATATATATATAGTATTTTAAAATGTATGTATGTATATAAAGTTAAATATATAATATTTAAACAGGAAAATTAAAAAAATTGAAATGTATAACATATCCGTATTGCACGATGCAAAGCACGTAAATTCTATAGACGCAAATTTAACAAATAAAAACATTTACCATATAAGTTTTATTTTGTAACAACTATACACTCATCTGTATAATAATTTTAATGGCAAGTAATGGAAAAAAATACGGTTGCATTAATACATATATATATCCATATGTATATATACATATATATACATATATATATATATATATATTTGTGTGTGTGTGTGTGTGTGTGTGTATGTGTGTGTGTGTGTATGTGTGTGTATGAATATATGTATAAATATGTGAACGAAATATAAAAGTTGTTCATTGTTAACAACAGTAGGTATTTATATTTAAAAGTGGTATATATATATATATATATATATATATATATATATATATATATATATATATACATACATACATACATGGTGCTTGTTTCAAACGTTAGCTGCTAACGTTTCGATGTATAAAATGAAACATTTTAAAGCATATATTGCTTCGTTAAAATGTGCGTGCCAAAAACCCTTTCGTCCCCGATTCATAATCCACAACAGACGGCTTCCATTATTATTATTATTATTATTGTGTTGTAACAACGGTCCGTCCCTCGACATAACTGAATGGTGTGCGAGTTATACACAGCTACGCGAGCGACTGCTTTTATTCCTTTTACTTTCAGTATACACACAAATACACACACACATATAATAGTAAAAGTGTATAAATATATATATATATATATATATATATATATATATATATATATATATATATATATATATATATCACAGTGAAAGCATACCAAATCAGTAAATGTAGTAATGTCCCAGTGAATGGATTTTACGAATATGTCGATTATAGAGTGAGTTTCAGCCGATTTTTATATTTTATATATATATATATATATATATATATATATATATATATATATATATGTATGTGTGTATGTATATGTATATTCATACATAAGAATTAAATATAAAAATATTTATGAACATGGATATGTTTTTAGAAAATCTCTTTAGAAGAAATATATAACAAGCTTATTTTTTTCATACAAATCAAATGAGAGTTTTGAATATGTTTTGTGAAATATAAATTATTAATTAAAATCGTATGTGAAATTAATAAAAAGATATAAAATGAAAATTAGTTTCAATAAAATCTATCCTTTTTAAATATAGTAATGAATTTTTTTTTCCTAGAATAAATGTTTTAGATATGTCTGATTTGGTTTAAGTTCTTTTTTTATTAGTTACTTTAATTATTTACATACAAAGATTTTATAAGTTTAGATTTATTTACTGGAAAAGAGAATTTCAGATTTTATAAAAATACTTTTTTATATTTTTGAAAAAAGGTCTTATCTGTTTTCAACAATTAATATACGTTAAACACTTACACACACAACTATATTTTGTACATATAATGAATTAAATATAAAAATAATTATACACATGGATATGTACTTAAAAAAACTGTTGAGAAGATAATACGTATGGCTTATATTTAACAAATCACTTAATTGAAATTTGTGTAAAATATGATTTGTTAATTAAAAATATATTTGATACAGATAAAAAAGGACAAGGTGAAAATTAAGCTAAATCAAAATCTAATATTTTTACTATATAACGATCTGATATTTGTATTCATCAAGATCTTGACTTGATAGCTAGATAAGAGATTTTTAATATGTTTGATTAAGCTTAAAAAAATTATTAACTGATTCAGTTATACATATAATATTGATATATTTTTTTATATCTAAAATGCTTTCTCTGAACTGATAAAGTTTTCGTTGAATATTTTTATTAATTATTTCAATGGTATATATACAAAAAAATAAATATCTCGTTTTATTTATTGTGAAAATATTTTTTATAGTTTTTATAGTATACAAATTTTTTTTTGTTTGAATAGATTTTCTAAAAAATCTTCGTTTTTTTCAAGAATATATACATAAACAAGTATATATATATATAAATGTTTATTTTTATATACGTATGTGTATAAATTGAAAACGTATATTGAGTCCAATTAACAAAATAATCAAAACACAGCATTTAATCAAACAATCATAATTGACGGTAATAAATAACGCAAATACAAATAAATATAGAATAGAGTGTTGTTTGAAACGCCTGAAGGCTATCGATTTTTAAATACTGTATTTAATAACAATACAAACCCCTTAACAGGAAAAATATATATTATTAAGCAAAAAAACAAGTACATATTTCATCGTATAAGTTATAACTAAAAAAAATATTTTCATGTTTTTTTGGTATTTTATATACTCAATAAAGTATTTCTTCTAATGATATTTATATATATATAAATCAGTAAATGTTTATATTTCCAATATTTATTTGTTGGTTTTTTATTTTCTTTAGATTTTTAAAAACAGTATTTTAATACAAACGAACGAATGGAGTTTATTATTGTGAATTCATTTAAATATTGTATTAAATTTAATCATTAGAAAAAATAATATTGGAATTTATTTTTAATACATATATATATATATATATATATATATATATTAAAAATTAAATTCCAATTCAATTAGTTTGAAGGCACCATAAGATTTATTGCCAGTCTATTTCAGCAAACGATTTATTACTGAAAGTTTATAAGTTTGATCTCGGTTTTTAACAAATCGACTGAAATGAATTTGTTCGTAGTATCTTTTGTGTGCGACAGAAATTTCTCGATAAATTATAACATTTTACATGGGTAATCATTTATTGTTTATATAAAAGTATTAAATTTTAATATTGATTTAAATCTAATTTTTAATTTATATATATATATAAATATATGTATTCAAGTAAAATTCTAACAGACATTACGTACTGTTCCATTTTTTCCAGAAACATTATTATAGTCAATTATTTATGTTTTATATTAACATTACGACTTCTTCCGTACTCATAAAATTTTCAGTATATCACACCTTTCGTTTAATCACAGATTTTGCATAAATTAACCAGCTGTAAAATATGCTTCAGAGATTAAAATCTTAAAGTTAAACAACATTTTACCAAAGTTTTACGAAGTTATTTCTCAAATATAAATACACATTTTTAACGAGAGATTTGGAACGCACTGTGATTTGTTTTATTAATGCTGTTTTATAATTTAAGTATATATATATATATATATATATATATATATATAAACTATTATCCAATTAAACACTAAAATGATGGTGTTAATAACAGAAATATTATTTATATTAACTGTAAGAAAATATTACAATATGTATCATTTAACTATATAAAGTTATACAAAATTTAACTTATTTAAAAGAGAAACATTAATACTGACAATTTTAGTTTAGAATCGGTTTGTGTTTTATTTGATTTCAAATACAGTGACTCTTTATTTACATTTCATTAAAATTAAAAACATACTGACGTTAGCTCGGAACTTCAAAGATATTTATTATATGTAGGTTTGATATGATACAAAAATTCATAGCTTACCTTCTTATAGGTCTGTGTTTAAATTTTCAGCAAAAAATTTAAAAATATTCACACACACACATATATAAAAGTTATTTTTAAAATTTGCTTTAATAAAAAAGTCGATTAATTATGATTCTTATTAGATTTAAAATATGTTTTAAAAAAATATTTAGTTTGAAAGAAATACAAAGAGGCGATAAAAAATATAAAAATAAGGACCTCTAAGGAGAAGGAAATAGAAGTTCACATTAATTAATATTAATATTTTCAAAGTTCAAAATCTAATATTTTTAAATAAAATTTATCCGATGTAAATGTGTTAATAAAAACGGGAAGAAATAAAAATCGTCTATATTTTTTGACTTGTATGATCCAAATAAAATATCTGAAATTCTGTTAAACGTCAACAACGGGAAACGAGCAAAGTTAACGACCACGTTTACTGCACCCGTCAAAAATAAATTCAAATAGATAAGTACAACAATATCTTGTTTCGGATACGATAGGCAAGCATAACTGATCGTATCATACGTATGTGTTGTCGATCGAATCCAGTTGATACTTGTACGTGTGAACGAATAAAGAATGGCGAGAAAGAAAAGCGTGCGCGCACAATGTCTCTATATCATCACGTCGAGAGCAAACGGATATGAGACAAGCATTAATGGTATCATATAGTCGTATGCTCAAGTTTTATACAACGAAAGTGCCATTAAAGCAACGTTTGGGTACGCCAGATCTGTGTCTATTCCATATGGTGCAAACTTTATAAGTTGTCATAGAGACCACCTGGCTAGCGCGAGTACTGCGCACCGAACTACATTACTGAGTGTGAAATTGCATCGCTGTAATTTCATGCATTAACAAATCGGTGGTTGATATTGCGCCAATTGACTTTTTACACTACATATACATTGGATTCATATTCATATACATTGAATTTCATAATAACGAAAATGCAATAACTGGCATATAAAAAGCACCAATGGAGATATTCTTTCAAGCTAAGATGAGTTGTAATTTAAATTTTAATTAAATTCTATTTGAAATGAATTAAAAGTACGATCATTCATATCTTTTTAATTAATTAATTTAGAAATGATCTATTTTACGACATTTTTAATCAAATGAAATTCATTCAAGTTTTTATATTAGAATCAATAGGATTTTTATTTGTTAATAAATGAATAATAAGGAATATTTAATAATCTAGAACTGAATGTAATTATTGAATACAATAATAATAAAGTAAATCAAAATGGTAAAATCAATTTCATGCTGCGATAGTAAGTACTTTAAATATTTTTATATCTTCAAATTGATTGAATGACCATTGAATGTACTTTTAAGTTATATCGAGCGAGATATAAATGTAATGTCTTTCAAACAATTTAAGATCATCTACATTGGACTATAATATAAATGTTCGGTTTTATTAACAAACAAATCACTCGAAAGTGTTTTTAAATTATGGATAGACGTTCAGGTAAATGAACAAAATGAAGTATCATTGTAAATATCAACGACCTATTTTTTCGACCTTTCGACCGAAACGCTCTTGCATAATAATATACGTTAGCTTTCTTCGGTGGTCAAATATAAATGGGGTCGAAGAGCTC
>CP092097.1:4607500-4677500 GCA_029203775.1 Neoneuromus ignobilis
CACTTCAGTTTGTTAGCTATCTAAGCTCTACTACAATACGTCGATAACGAGACACTTTAAATGTTTCTTCAAGCTATAAACTTGAATCGTCCATACATCCAAAATGTCACATATGGCAATTCGCAACATTCGAACACTCTTTATAAAGCATTCGACGTATACTCATTCAATGAGAAAACTTTAAAGATTATTTTTAGCGAATATAAATAGTTGTAATTTTATATTTTTTTTGTAAGAATATTATGATTTCAATATTTTACTATTTTTCAATTATATATATATATATATAATATTTTGAAAGCAATTGCTGAAGGACGTATACCCTGAATGAAAAATCTTCATCATCTCGTCTGGTTACCATGGTGAGTATGACCAAGTACCAGTGAATTGTAGCCATTCAATGAGGCTTTCGTCCAGTAGTTGGTTGATAAAAGCTGATATGATGATGATGATATTATATATCATATTTATTACACATAAATCATGTTATAAAATAGTTGCTAAAAATAATACTTATTTTTCATATTTAATAAGATAAAAGTTAATTAAAAATTTCACGAGAATTTTTTATACTTGAATTCCATTAGATTTTTGTACGTAATGACGAAGTAAAGTCTATTTATTCACAAATACGTACGAGAAAAAGAATGTTTATCTACGAATATTGTTCTTTACACTCGAGTTTTATATTAACTATCTATATACATAAAGAAACATATATATATATATATATATATATATATATATATATATATATATACCAAATAAAATGTTTTTGTTGATAGCTATCAAAATAAATGATGTCAAATGGTTTATCAGATGCATCCTAATGTAAAAAATAAATAAAGAAACTAGCACTGAGAATAAAAAAGCACTGGAAAACAGCCAAGTTCAACAGATGTTGACACTTCAATTAATGTGCTCGTTAAATTTAGAGAGTTCGTAACGTTTAATACAAAAAAAATAATCACAAAAAATATATTACCATTATTAAAAATACATTGTATTTTAATCTGTGTACAATTTGAAAAGTTGTCATTATATTAATGTTTATTAAAAATATACAAATGATTATTCAGTACAGTTATTTTTAATTGAAGCTCGTTAAGATTTTTAATAAATTCTATTTTTAATATAAAATGTTAATTGATATATTTTATATATAACAAAAGGATATTAGTTCTTAGTTAAACAGTTTAATGAATAAAATATTTGATCAAATTAACGAACGAGCTTTCTCTTTACACAAATTTATTATTTATTGCAAGTTAATTCATAGATTGTAATTATTAATAAATCTACTTTAATGGTAATTTTTGATACTGGAACAAATTAAAAAACAAAAATAAAAAAATACTGACTACGTGTCAATGTTCAATAAATCATTTTAGGCGGGGGTGTAAAATTTGACTCGTTTTCATTCAAAAAATATGTTTCAATTATAAAACTTAATACTGTAATTTTCATCTGGTATCGATCAATTTTTTCTTTCGAAACTAATACTGTAGAAAGGCCATACTTTTCTACAGCGTTCAACTGTGTAACAAGTTCTATAAAATCATTAATATTCAATTTTCAAAGTTTGCTTTTTTAAGATCAGCCGTTAAGTTGTCTGGCTTTTTTACTTTTACGATTTTACAACATGATTATGTATTCGTACGCTTTTGTAACAATGCTCGAATTTCACCCGTCGACATAGATCTGATTTGCGAATAAAAGCTGATGAATGTAATTTTGAGTTGAAATAAAATTATATATTCTATATCTGATAATATGATACAGCGTGTATTTTTGATTTATATACTTTTATACATGTCAATATTTATGTGCTTAAATTGAATTTCAAATAGGAAAGAGAATAAAGCAGATATGAATAAAAAAGAACTTATTTTATAGAGGCAAGAACGACATAGTTCCTAAAATAAAATAAATTTTATAAATATATTCAAGTTCTGTTATAAATTATTCCATCGAAAAATCAATTACATATTTTCGATATACTTTTACAATATGTTAATAATTTATTTATAATTATTATAATTTATATTTTCAAATTATTATAATGAACCTTTATATTTATAGAAATAAAAAATAATTTAATGTCATTTCGAATGCCATCTGTTTATATATATATATATATATATATATATATATATATATATATATATATATATATATATATATATATATATATATATATATATATATATATATATATATATATATATATATATATATATATATATGAGCGTGTGTGTGTGAGAGAGAGTTTATGTGTATAACTGTTTAAATGTATACATTTGGTTGGATAGTTTCTAACGTTTCAGTGAAACATATTCCTCCCTTACATTTTCTGGCCCATTTGAGTTCAATGAGCTTGTAGTTATAAAGAATATAAAGAAGTCAATAAAAAGTAATAGACAATAAAAACTTTAATTAAAAATATACATTTTTTTCATTCACACAATCCGATGTATGCTAGGAAATTGGTAGATTAAATACTTTTGTTTATAAGGAAAATATATTTTTATATAAAGAAATTTTCATAGAAGAATAATTAACTTTTTATTATATACTCGTATATATATAATAAAAGGTGTAAATTCATAAAATCTTATATATTTTTTTCTCGTCAAATGTATGAATATTTTTCATAGTTAAAATTAATTACAACTTTAATGAAAAAGTATTTTTTTAGATTAGAGCCTGTATGAACTTTTATTATGAAAACCGTATGAATAATATTTGAACAAATAGATCTATGATACTAGTTAGAATTTAATTAAACCATTTGAAGTTCGTTCGTCCGTCTTTTGAGGGTATTTCAAATATTTATTTTAATATTTATATGTATACTGAACTAATATTAGATATATAAGTTTTGAAATATTAAAAATCAACTAGATGTTATAAAAATAGACTGATACATCCGTACGTGTGTTTGTTTGTTTGTTTGTTATTGTCGAAAAGTATTTTATTTAAGAATTGATAAAAAGAAAACCAATAAATTTGCGTAAAGAGATGGCTTCGAAAAAAATCTTGACATATCAAATAACTCGCTAGTAAAATAATAAATTTATCTTTTCTGTTCCTTCCATACATATAAGCATTTTTTATCCAGAGATGATGACGAAGTGAATATGCTGCTACACCCCACTGGCATGTAGGGATCCATGTATATGCTTTGCCATCTGGCAATGCCAGCTAGAATTTATTTCGTGTATCTTTCAAGACAACAGTCACATTAATTCCGTTATTAATTACGAAAATTTTCTTTTTGTCATGTCTTTTGGGACCGGTCATGTAACACAAGACATTTCAAAAACAAGTCTGTCCTTTTATTACGGCCGTTTCGTTCTGCATGCTAAATTAACTCTTATGCATGTAGTGTTATGTTGCTGTACGTTCCGCATACAAATACACCGTGCGATGTTTTTCATATATTTGTGGAAAAATAACAGAATAAATGGTCGTTTAAAATTCTGAAAGGGTAAATTTCAGCCAAGTTTATGATCTGCATTCTCTTTATCATACTGTGTACGTATGTATACATATATACATATATTCACTTTCACGTCTTTATATACATATGTCTATTTTCTATCTGCGAAACAATCAATAGATTTCTGTATTTCTAATAAATTTTATACAGACGTTTATACATACATACATATATATATATATATATATATATATATATATACATATATATATATATATATATATATATATATATATATATATATATATATATATATATATATATATATATATATATATATATATAGTCAATCTTATTGAAAATTGTCCACCATGCTTGAAATATTATTTCGATATCAAATATTTATATAAACTATATCGATTTGCTAACAATATTCAACATAGTCCACTGAGCCACTGGCTAGTTTATTGAATTTTAATTGTACTTTAATAACTCGGTTTAAAAAATACAGTTTTTAAAAAATATCTTTTCTGTCTTCAAAGATATTATACATTATATATTTTTATAATTAACTTTTAATTTTTATATACAAATTTTTTTATTGAAAATAAATTACCTTAATATATAGTAAATATACCAAACATCTATATAAACTCCACAGACTATGAATAGTCTATAGAGTTTATAGAGCAAACTTAGCATTTTATATTATTTAATAAAAAAATATACACTGTTTTTTATTAAGTTTATTTTTTGATTTCAATGTTCATTTTGTACGCTTTTCCTTTTTATATTATTTAATGCATTTACATTAGTTTATATATATAAGGTCCTGTTGGCAATGAAAGAGTTAAATTACCTGAAAAACATTTTAATCGACGGTAGGAGGAAACTCGGTTACGCATGTTCATTTTACTGTTGTTATGTTTACATATTCATATGTGACGTTGGCAATATGCACGTGTTGTGAATGTAGTGTTAAATGAGAGGAAGAAAAACGTGAATTAAATGTACAGTTTACGTGTAATTATTTATTATTTAATTATGACAAAGTGTCAAATAATGAATGGAAAATATTATAATATTTCTTATACGAAACACATTGAAATAAGTACGATAAAATTAAACACATTTAGAATAAGAAAAAAATACAAACATATATATATATATATATATATATATATATATATATAAATAGTAACGATTGAATATTTGAAAAATGATTGAATTGAATGTAATTGTTATTTTCAAAGTCTGATAATAATAAACAAGTCAATTAAACGATAATTTGTCGATACGTATGTATGAATCGAAAGAAAATGTCAAATCTCAAATAAGGCACAAATAAATGATATGAATAATTACGATGAAGTAAAATGATAGAATATACGATAAACAATGTCTTATCACGGATCTATAATTATCATACAAGTTTAATAATCGTTTCAAAACCGTTCTTAAGCATCAATAACTCAAGATTCTGTAATTATCAAACAAGCTATAGTTAGCGGATGTAAACGGAGAGAATGCAAAAAACCGGGCTTTTGTTCGTTTTCTGCTTATTCCCTTACTCAGTGTTGAACAGCGGACTTACGTTGCTTGCCATTGCATGTAAGCAAATCGAGCATTTGCTTGCAAGCAGGAAACATTGTCGAATGATTATGATTTCTCTTATCCTCTTTTATTCTTTATGTTCTTTGTAATCGTTTCCCAGATCACTTAGAATATTTTTCAGTCACTGCAGCTATTCACACATCTTCGTATATATTTTTTTGAAACTACCTTAAAGAACATAAAACAACGTATTCCTTGAATTTCTTTGATCATACACATACGTATTTATATATTTACGTAAATCTATAGACACTTTCGAAAAAAATATCTTTTTATAATAAAAATTACCAAATATTACCAATCCTAAATAATCCCATTAGCAACATTTACAATTAAAAAATATTTAATATAAAATATCATTTACTTGTCACTTTATATTGAATATTTACCTAGATGTATTTTAATAACAAAACAAACAAGAAAATCGGTAATTATTACATTCCAGTGAATAATTTTAACAAAGAAAATTATTTAAATTATATATACATATATAGATCTGATATTTCTGCCTACAAATATGTTATTTCACTTCTCAGAGCGGTCATCGTAGTCATGGAAATATAACTACACAGTAGGGGTCACCAATTGGCGGACTGTGGTTGACATTCAAACCACTAATGAATTTTTCACGGACCGCTAATGTTTTGAAACTCACCTCAATAATTTTCAAATCAAATAGAATTTTTGTATCATTTACATGTATTATTATACGATGATATGCTTAAATAATATTTACATTACATAATTAAGTACATTATTTATTAACATAATTAGAAATAATACAGTCAAGTATTATTAATTAATGATGAAACATTGTAAAGAAAATGTGTTTAAATAAATTTTAATACTTTTTATAGTACAGGATGAAAGTGATAAAAACATACACACACACAAACATATATATATATATATATATATATATATATATATATATATATATAATCAGTAAATATTATAGTTTTTTTCTATTGTCCATTACTGTGATGTTGCTTTTGTATTTCTTCACAACTAATTTAATTTTTAAATCTATCGTCAGTTAGACAAATATACGAGAGTATTTATCTATCTATCAAAAATTGATCGTCAAAAATACGAAATGCGTGATCAAATAATGAAAAAAATATTTTTATATAAAAATTTCTACCATAAAAGTTTCAATTAAATATTGTTTAATTATGAAATATATATAAAATCTTAATGACTAATCTATCAATGCTGTGAATAACGTATCAGGTTAACGAAATAATCTCCGTATCCTGTAGAGATTTGTTTTACCATGTTTAAGTATTAACAGATGATCGTTTGATGAAGCGTTAAAAATCAAGATTCACAGAAAAAAATCTGCAACGAAAAGCATACAACTGTCGACATAAGAGACATCATAGTACGACATAGAAGGCAATCGACGGCAGATACCTATAATGATGATGATATATACGTACCGAATCCGATGAGGTCCCTTGGGAACCCGGTCAAATTTCCAGATCTCATAGAAAATCGTTTAAATGGGTATAGTTCGGTTATTGCTTGTTATTGGATTTTAGGGTACGAGAACGATATAGAATTCTATATTGATATTGCAGTTGAAATCGTTATATTTGTTTTTTATTTATCTTATGCTTTTTTTCTGTTCTTTTAGTAAAAGTTACACATTCGATGTATCGGTCACATAATGTACATTATTTAAGATTTTATTTCATATGAGACGAAATCGTATATATTTCAATCATCTTTTTGTCGTATCAATTGTTGATGAACATAAAACGAAGATATGTTTTTTTTATATATTATTTATTATTTTTTACTTAATATGTATCAATAATTAAATATATTATTCGAAATAATATCATATATTATTAATAGAATTTAGTAAAAATATTAATGATTCAAACAATTATATTATATATATATATATTTCTATTAAAATATTTTTGATTTTTTTTACTAAAAATTATTTTTAGAAAAAATGATAAAGAGAAACTGACAAGGATAATATTTCAAAATCATAAAATATCTACATAAATTTTATATATTGAATTATAATAAATTCTAAAAATAATTTATAACTGTTTATAACAAATCATTACATTAAAATAATTCCAATTAATTAAATAATAAATTATTTAAATACTAATTACTGCATATTGTATTTTTAAAAAAATAATCAAACATTCTATCAATTTATTTGTTGAATATTTCAACGATCAATATGGTGAACATTTTCAAACAAATTTAATAAATATCAATCAACGAAACAAAATTCTATTCTATTTAACAAAATACGTAAATAATATTGAACGAAAAATGGAACATAAATCTGCCAATATGTTTAATATCCAATATGCTCGAATCATTTCACAAATGCTTTCGAAAACGAAAACAATATCAGTCAATAATTCTTCATCGTCTTGAAAAGATATATGATTTCTAACTCATTTGATATTCGAGCTAGAATCATACATCAATATCAACAAAGTTAAAAATTTATTTAGTAATATAAGCAAGATTCAATTTAACATTTACATACAATCTGTATATATATATATATATATATATATATATATATATATATACATATATATATATATATATATATATATATATATATATATATATATATATATATATATATATATATATATATGTATGTGTGTGTGTATAGAAGGTAGATAAATTCTGGGATTAACATAGAAAAATATATTTTATAATTTTATTTTAGTCTCTATTTTTAAGGCAAGTATTTTTCCACAATTCATTCTGTATTTTATATAATTAACAAATAATAAATCACCTCATTTAATTTACTCTACTATAATAAATTGCATAGATTTTTTGAAAAAAAATACATGTACGTAATATAAACAGACATTATTGAAAATAAAAATATTGAATAAATATTTTATCGTTATTTAATTTTTTATAACATTTTAACATTATTCGAATGAGACAGAGAATAATTGATCTCCTATGTGTATATATTTCAGATTTATACCGAAATAACGATTTTCGAAACTAACAAAATTACAAACTTAATTACTTTTATAATATCGAATTCTTTTCAAAATTCTATCCTCATTCTTTCATGTTTCCTATTCATTCTTTCATTAAATAATTGGATATTTTCTATTCCTCTTCATTCTTATTTAATTTACAACGTATTCGTAACAAATGTACTATGAAATATTTAACAGTGAGTAAAAAAAAGTTAATTACAGTCCACAAATATCATGATATAATAGACTTTGTATTTTATTTTAATCTACTTTTTTCGATTTGAAATAATTTACTTGTGTTCTTATTTTATATATATATATATATACATAATCTGAATATTTCTTTCTTTATTTAATTTTTTTAAGAGAAATTCCAGTAAACTCCAATTAAGAATATTTTTTTTCTTTAGTAATTATGAATACCAAATAAAACTTTTTTAAGGAATTAAAACTAACATTTTATATATCAAATCAAGTTTTGTAAATAGAAGATATATAGCTAACTTAAGTATTTAATTTAATTTATTAAAAATAAATATTCACAAACTTTCATAGTGTTAATATTTATTTAAATTGTTTCTAGTTTTGTATTTGTGTTTGAGTCTTCAATAAGAAATTATCGTTTGAGTAGAACTCGATCTCTCAGTCCATTGATTACGAGTTAACCAACGAGTCATTGAATTACGGTTATCTACGTACAACACACTACACATTTATTTGCATAGACACAATGAGACAAATGGGGTATGCACATCGACGTAGACATAAATATATAGTATGCGTATATAATTTAAAGCCATTTTGTTATTTTTTCACATTTATTAATTATATATATATATATTATAATAAATTTAAATATTTTCCAAGAAAAAAAATTTCATACTAAATTTAAAATGAATTATTCTTAAAAACAAATCTAGTGAAAATATTGATATATATTATTATATTGTTTATTATTTGTTCAATATTAATAAATTTTCAATTGTATGTATTTATTATACTATATACTTTTATTATACCTATTTCTCTCTCTCTTTATATACATATAATATGTATGTATGTGTTTTAATTAAAATTACAATCTCGTTCCATGGAAAACTGTAACAACTTTATGTATATTAGAAAGTTTATAGAACTTAAACTGTTATACAGAACTTATTAGTTTAAATATATTCTAATTTATATATTATGTCGTACTTATTTCTCTAATTGAAACTGATATTTGTATTGTTTTTAATAAATTTATACGGATGATTACGATATTTGTCTCGAATCGATTGTTGCCAGTATGTAATATTGTCTGTAATGTTCAACTGATTTCTGTTTATGCGTGTAACGTAAATAATGTTTGTAAGTGATCTGCCAAAAAACAACTCAAAATAACTAATGTATTTTCCGTGAACAACAACATGTATTATGTGTGCGAATATGCCCGACTAAGCATCCATTTTCAACAAGCAGCTATCAGTTGATGTTAGTTCCTTATATTCTTTTATTCGGCGATATAGCTCTATCCCAAGTGTGTGTGTGTGTGTGTTTATATGTATGTTTGAGTGTGTGTATATATATATATATATATATATATGTATTGAGAATGAAAATGGTAGCTCCATTTGAAGCTCACTTATAATTCAGCTAAGCCGGTCTCATTCTGGAGACGACAGTGTAGAAATAGTGGAGTTAAATACGTCGTCGACACTTGGTTGCCATTCCGCAGCAAAGAGGGCAATTTTTCTAAGGTGCGAATAATGGAAGAGGCATGGCAAGCGGCCCTAAGTCCTCAGCCGTCTGAACGCGCTATGCTTTATATGATCTCCTCTCTACACTCGAAGTTTTTGTTACGTTTCAGAGGCCTGAGCATGAAATTCTTTCGTTTCTTTAGATGTTTTGTTTGTGCCGTAACAGCACCGACACAAGTAGCTGTAATTGTACGACCGAATTTATTTGTATTGTTTGCGATCCATGAAATTGACGAGTAAATTTTATTTGTGTTACTTACAATGTCTGTTCGGTAAGATTAGATGTTCGGGTACGGACGAATTTTTGTTTACGAAATTAGGATAATTAAACGGAGTTTGTTTGTAAAATACTCGATTGTTTATGATCAAATTGAACATTGTATCACAAGAATTCAAAAACACGATAATTGTCTAATAATTATATATATATATATATATATATATATATATATATATATATATATATTAATCATGCGGTAAATAAGTTATTAAAATAATATATATTTTTTATAAATTTTGTAAGAGCTCGTATTTAATTTGGACCTTTTCAAATATTATAATCTATTTTATATTCAGCAAAAACATAAATACATGTACAAAATATAATAATATTTTAATTAAAATGTTTACAAAAGCTCGCATAAACAAATATATGTTTATTAGAATAATTATTTGGTTACTAAATTAAATATATATTTTTTGTAAACAATAATATTGTTTAATATTTCAAATTGTTTCTATTTGAGTATTAATTAGAAAATACGTAATCAAATAATGAAATCATAGGAAGTAAATATATTTATGAACCTTTTGTAAACAATGTATTGAATCAGTTTATTTTACTCATATACATATATATATATATATATATATATATATATATATATATAATAAACATATATAAAATAAACATATATATATATATATATATATATATATATATATATATATATATATATATATATATATATATATATATAATGTCATATTTTATGGATAGGTATATTACATTAATGTACAAAATGATTTATTGTACAATTTTACCCACATAACAATATACATTAAATTATTAAACCATAAAAAAACAGACAGAGCAATATGTGTTAGTAACATGTTAAGGTCTGACACCAAAACGTTTAGTGAAAATAAACGTCAAAAACATATCGTACAACGTACAACGAATTTTTGTGCAGCCAGATAAATTGGTTCACTTAAATTGTTATCTGTATTAAGATATATTTTAAGAAAAATGTTTACTGAGAAAATGTCACAATTCGATTTTAAAAACACATATGTCTTCATAAACACACACACACACATACATATATATATATATATATTTATGTGTGTGTATGTATATCTATGTGTATGAAATCTAAACTGATTGATCAGTTTATATATTTAATATATAAATAAAATGTTGTCTCGAAATTAAACAAATATATGAAATAAAAACAAATTGTGAACAGAACACCTCCAATATTATTTGATTTTTAATTGAAAATATCGTTTCATAAATAAAAATCTACAAGAGTGCAAATTAAAATCAATACATATCAATTTAATATAAAACTGAGGTAAACACTACGTGTAGAATGAAACGACTAAATGGATATGATTGAAAGTTTTGCGAACAAACAGTGGTACTCTTGAGGAAACAATATTCACGTACATTAATATCGAAATGAAATATTGTCTCGGCACGAATTAAAAAAAAAACGATATCAGTTCAAATCTAGAACACGGATTTGATTATCATTAGAGTTTAAAAGATTTTTCAATCGTAGTTGTTTTAATTGAATGGTTTAAATATTATTTAAAAATAAATAATATTGAATTGAATTGAATAATTTAACGAGTGAAATTAAATACTTTAATTTTATTTTATTAAAAAAATATAAGGGTTGTTAATTATTAAATAAAATATATGAAATTTTGGAGCTGTATTTAAAATAATGTTGGAAATATACAATTCAGATTTGAGTAATAATTGTTTCATTAAAATGACTTATATATCTCGGTGTTGAATTCAAATTTTAAAATGAATCTCAATATATAAAATTTCTCAATATATATTTATATATATATATATATATATAATTCAAATATCGTTTAATTAAGCTTCTATTTACTGCAACAAATACAAAATGTCGAATACCTAAACCAAATAATATTATTAAATATGATCATGTAAATTATACCAAAAAAATTCTCTTTAATCTTCTATCACGAAAGCATTTATAAATTTTTTTCGATATTTAGATTATTCAAAGTATTTCTTTTGTTGAATATTAATAAAATCTCAAAATAAATGGAACGTCGATTATAAATGTATTCTTTTTCATTGAAAAGAATCAGATAATTAAATTGTATTTTTGTGCATTACTTGGCAATCACTGTCTTTAGTTTTTTTATTTCGTAATAATCATTTTTTTATTAAATGATTGTTTTTTCATTGACGAATTTCAGTAAGAGTAAAGAACAATTTTTAAAAAATCAAATTCGATTAAATACCGATTTTAAAATATCAATACGAAAATTCATAAAACAATGTAGAATTTATATACAACGTGTTACGAAAGAATATACAAAGACAATATATTTTCAACTGTACTTTAACAATGCGATATTTTCTTCTCATTCGAATAGAAATTGTTCGAGAAAAATTACAGAGACATCAATGAATATTGTTTTACTACAAAGGAAAATTATTGACGATTTCATATAACAGACTTGTTAGAATAAAGAAAATAATTTAAAACTCTATGAAATATTTTACAAAATAAATATATATAATATTGATATTTTAGTCATATTGAAAATTTGTTATGAATATGTATTATCTATAATTATAAATTAATTAATTTTGATATTTACAATAGATTTGAAAAGAGCTTTTTCATTATTAAATACAATTCATGATTTATTTACAAAGCATTGTTAACAAAAATTAATTATATATATATATATATATATATATATATATATATATTATAATTAATTTAAATTAGAAATAAATTTTTATTGTAATAAAAGACTTTAATACTGGACTTGTAGTTGTAAATATTTTAATATATTTTTCTATTAACAACGAATACGTTATTAATTCATTGAAACGTATTATTAATTTTAAATATATCTTTACAGAATATTTTTCCAATCATAAAATGAATTATTTGAAAATAACTCAAATGAAATTATATAAATATGTTATTTGAAATTACATATATATAACTTTTTTTGATTATAAATAACATTTTAATATTTTACTGAAATATATTTGAAATAATACTTTATTGTATTCAAATCTGAATATTTTTGATAAAAGAAATTTAAGTAGAAAAACATTTTCGTATCTGATAATCTTAAAGTGTGTCATCAACCCATGTTTCATTTTTATTGACCATTTATAGATTTACAACATAATTCCTTGTCTGTATCTGACTGATAAATTCAAAAATATACGTTGTATAAAATATTTGTGGTATTAAATAAATTTTAACCTAGTATTGAAGATATAATATAAATTCACTTATTCAGTACTTTTAAACTTGTACAGTTATACACACAAACACACACACATACACACACACACACACACATATATATATATATATATATATATATATATATATATATACATATATATATATATATATATTGAATTCGAATTTATTTAATTACTTTGCTTTTATTTTAGTTATTTCGTTGTTCGTATCTTTACTCAAATAACCATTAATTTCGTGATAAATTCATTAAAATCTTTACATTTTTCGTATCAAAGTATTATTCGTTTTGTGTAAACAATTACTTGAAATAAAACAGTTTATTAAATATATAAGTACGTCGTTTTTAATCCAATTATGGACTGGAATATAAATGGTTTTTCTAATTAATCAAAATAATATTAATTTGTTTTTATTTATATAAGGTATTAAAATATAATGAAAAGAAACGATTTGAAATTTTTCAAAGATTACAAATTACAAAATATATATATATGTGAGATTATATGCATTATGAGTTAGAAAATACGTCTTCGATCTTTGATATTCGATCTAGTTAACATGGAACAAGTTGAGAGAGACATAGAATAAGATTGTATTGTAATTGGAGATGTAGTTACAGTAGTGACACTCGTTATTGAAAATTTATTTCGAACAGGGAGTAATTTGTATAAATATAAATAAATGTCTTGTTATTTTTTGTTGGAAATAATGAATATATATATATATATATATATAAAATAAAAATAACTTTATTAGACTAAATGTGTTTGTGTAGTATTTTGAATAATTCGTGAGTTTCTTTCACTGTCAAAACAATCACGTGCGTTTGTTTGACCGGATTGTTTTCCTTACACTTTTGGCTAGAATACTTTCAATATATTTATCTGACGTAACAACCGATCAATTTGAATTCGACATGAGTAGTTGACGCATCATAAAACATCAAAACGCAGAGAAGCGTACGTCTCCACGTGCACGCTTATACACGCACACACGCACGTAGATCGGCACACACGCACGATGGTATGCGGTACTTTAGCGACCGGGTCCCAAGCACACATTCGCAACATGACGCCACACCGCGCCCCGCCGACAACCCGACAACTGGCGGCAAGCAGACCTCTATATCTTGGAGCTTGCGAAGGAAGGCGTATGGCGGCAAGGCGTTAGTTTTATACCCTATACGCTATCCGGCCATCCCTCCCACACAATTTGAAATACCACCGTTGTACTTTATACAGATGTTCTACTTAAGTGTTAACATTTTATGGCTGTACTTATAGCCTAAACGCACTATAACATTAGAGCTATTTTCGACAACATCCACACATTAATTCAACAAAACAAACAAACAAAAAATAAAGAAAAAACTGAAAAACTTTATTACTCCTGCAGACATGTTTTTCATCGTCCGAACTGATCAAAAATATAGCTCTTTCACTAATACTATTATTTATTAACTCTTTCTTCTCTAAAACTATATTTGATATTGTCAAATAAAAAAAATATTTTCGGTATTCACAAAAAATAATTATTTTTTCCACGTAATTCATTCATTCATATATATATTATTGAAATTTCCTCTACATGGAATCAAACATTTCTAAGTACAATTAGATTTAGTTTATTCTATGATTATCATAGAATCATAATTATCGGTCTAATATATTGATACATTGTTATACATGTTGTGTGTAAAGCAACCTTTATAGAATATCTTCATAATTGTCGTTTCTCATCATCTATATCTGTCACTTCATTTATTTTCCCTATAGTATATAATTCCCTAGTATAGTTTATTATATTACGTGAAACCTTTGTAGAGGAACTAATTTCATTAGTGTAATCAAGAACTGTTTTAACATACTGACGTATTAAGTGTACGTAGGTTTGGTTCAATTATCTCGTATTTTGATTTTAGTTATATATAAAATATATAGAATAAGATATTGAGCCATGAGCTATTTCAAATTAAACTTATGTATTGGTAATTTTATGCTGATTGTAATTGTTTTAGAATAAATAAACCACATGTAAATTTTGGTTATCTAATCAGGACATTAATAAGGATACAAATGAAAAGACGTGTGGTAGCATCGAGCTAATAAACATGACAAAAACATACGCATATCTTTTCAATTATCATAGAATTATATTATTGAATTAAGGATGTGTGGACGAAGGTTTGACTAGGATGTTCAGGTGTTGCATTTCAATTGAAAATTTAAAATATACTACGTAATTAAATTATGTATATATATATATATATATATATTTGAAAATATGTATACTGAATTAATAAAATAAATAATTAACGTTTTTATTATTTGACTATTATATGACAACATAAGTGTCTATTACTTTCGTAAATTTTTAAATTATTTTTCGAATGAAAAAAGAAAACTTCATTATAGATTGTGAAAGTCTCGAAATAAAAAGCCACGAGAAAAAAATGTTTCTGTAGCTTGGTTACATATAAAACTGTAATAAATTTAATGTAATATATGGGAATAGTCGTGTCAATATGAATGAAGTTAGATTATTCTGAATAGGTACACGACGCTAAATCCATCATTTTTTTGTTAAATAGATGCTACTCAATCTTTATCGATTTACGGAGGATGATCCTTGAAAGACATTCTATAAAATAACCGTAATCATAAAAGCATAACCCCGGAAACGAGAATTACAATAAACTCCGGGTGTGCGAGCTTTCGTAGGTACAGAAATTTATCGCTCTCTTGTTGTGCAGTTATATACCAATTTTGTTCACGGTATTTTATTCAAACATTTTTTTTCAACACGTCCACACACCTTGACATTTATTAATAGACTTTTCTTTTCTTGTGGGTATGTTCTCTTTTTTTCATTTAATCGATAAATGAAAAAATATATACACATACACTTATTTTTTGGGGGGATTCATATTTTTTTTTCAGTGATATTTAAACGTTCAGTTATTTATATTGTCAGTGTTTTTCATTCTATTTGTAAATTGGCGAAAGGATTTTGATATATAATACCGATTAAATAGGGCGTCAAATCATATATTTTTTTTATTGTTTAGGTTTATATTCCAGTTTTATGATTGGACATTTTTATACGGTTGTTAACATTTATAGCATGAATACATACATACATATATATATATATATATATATATATATATATATATATATAAGTACAAAAATTCAATGTTATATATTTGTATATAAAAAAACTGAAATGAGTCAATAATTCGTATTAGCATTTATTACAAAAATGGTAATATCTGACGAATCTGATTTGACGTAAATTTATATAGTTTTATTAATACAGCTACGATGATTTATACATACAGTGAAGATGGAAATAAGATAATACGGTCATATTTCTCAAGAATATTAAGCATCATTTCAGCATTAGTTGGGAGAGAAATGTAAAAGAAAAAGTTTACACCTTGCATTATACTCAAAAGTATATTTATACATTTATTTGTGCATATATATATATATATATATATATATATATATATATATATATATATATATATATATATATATATTATATAGTGAATTACTTAAGATAAATGATATTTTTAAAAACGGTGGTAAAAGAAAAGCTTTTAAGATTTTAATGAAACTCATTTATGCTGTATAAAATAAAGGTAAATGTAAAATAAGAAAATAATTTTGTCAATAGAAAAAATCAAATTTTTCAGTTTTAAATATAATTTTGAGGTTTTTAACATTACAAAATTTAAATTGGTCGAGTGTTTAATTCGTATTTTCTAAAAGAATTATTAATTTGAGTTTTGTTGATGAATTAGATTATTATATATATATATATATATATATATATAGATTATATTCAAATGTTAAAATTGTAAATGGATCATCCTTTATTTTTTTAACTTTCGTACTACTATTAAAAAGAATTCAACAAAATAAATCAAATGAAAATCATTTAACCGTACTGATGTTGCTCGGAAATTTTCCTCTACTATATTTAAAATATATGTGCTAGTATCATATAAATTTTTAATAAATTTTGTACAGATATTTGGTAAGTTAAACTTATTTCGTATTCCAGAGATATGATTTGTTTACAATATGAACATTTCAAAGTTAAATATTCGTAAATATTCATTTAGATATTCGTAAAATTATATTTTTATAAAAATCAAAAATATCACTCGAAATATTCATATATTCAAGCAACGAAATTAAAAAATTGTTCAGTGAAACGTATAAAGAAATGATTGTTTATTGCTAAAAATAGAACAATAAGTAATTATTGACTGTTGTAAATTTCTTTAGTGTTTGTCAGTGAGTTATTTACGAATCAGTTATTGAATCAAATATATTTTTTCCATATAATATTCGTAAAGCTTACAATTACACTAAGTGGAAATCTCATAAAAGTACAACAAAACGATAGATAATCAGCTTACAATAATACGCATATAGATTATCTGATTTAAAAATTAACCGCAACATATCAGTCAATGCAGCAGTGATGTCATTTCATGAGATATTGAAAAATCAGTGTATGATAGAGCTTTGTTAACGTACGTATCCAACAGTAATATTCGTTTTTCATATTTATCTATATGCATATTAGTACAGTTTAATATACATTCATTCATTCGTTCATGTTTTTATTGACTAAGATAAAAATTTATACATATATATATATATATATATATATATATATATATATATATATATATATAATAAAATAATAACAAATATAATCATATGAAAGAGTCAGTAAAATACTTAAACTGTTATTCCTCTTAAAATTATTCAATAAATCTCTTATAAACCAAACGAATGGTTTATTTTAATTTAAAATTTTAATTACAAAAAAATATATTAGTTCGTAATTGATTTTTTCCCTACTCAATTATTCTCTTATAATTAATATTTCGTACGAAAACGGTTTAATAATCAATTAGACAAATTTATTATAATTAAAAACGATTTATCCAATTTATATATTTTAATATTTTATTACATATTACCAATTTATATTTAGTTATTTTTCTGAATATATTTTTATATTAAAATTTATTTGCAAATAACGTGAAATACGAATGTTAATATGAATAAATATAAAATATTAATATCGATAAATATGTTTGTACCAAGTAAATATTCAATAAACTATATTTCATTCGAATTAAATGAAGGTTGTTTAGTTTATAATGATTTATAATACTATTATATAAAATGGTTTATCATTTTGAATATTTAAAATTCACATTTTTATTGTAATATATATAATAGGAAAACGTATTTATTTTTTATGTAAAAATAATAAAATTACCAGCTTAATCGAAATTAATTTACATATTTATGAGTTTCAGAAATGTGTCAGATATATGAATGCAACGATTGATAGACCGATAAAAAAAATTAAATAAAACTCTATATTTTCATTTAAACTTTCATTATAATTAATTATCTGTTATTATTGTTTAAGAATATTTTCTAAATTTGATAGTAACAATTATGAAAAATCATTCGAATGAACATAAAAAATAATACATTGTATAAATATATTTAGAGAAAATAATTATTGATGATAGATTTTAATTGATAGACTAGTTGGAAAACTTTTATGTATATATTTAAAATTAATTTGAATAATTTTTTTGTTACTCTCTCTAACGAAACAGAAATAAATACAATTTATAAACATTACTTATTTTCTTTATGTTCTACAAAACTCGTCAAAGTGTGTTTGGTTTCCCTCGAAAAGTCTTAGGTCATAAAAAATGACGCCAATGATAACGTGCATGCGTTTGCCTATACTGGTTCAGTATCATACGTACAAAAGTTGCGTGTGTATAGCAGACATTTTCATGTCATCTCGCAACGATTTTTTTCTAAATTACGTGCGGTAACCCGGTGGAATAATAATAACCCGTGAATTGTTGAATATATGAATATAATGTTCGCATGTGCTTTTTTTGAGTGCACTGAAGGATACATTAGAAAACGTGTGAAAATATTCTAGGACTTATATATTTTTGCACTGAAACCGTTTATAAAGAAAATTTCTCGCAGGATTTAAAGAGAAGATTCCAAAGGATTTTCATTCGTTCTGCGGCACATTTTAAAATTTACTGCAGATTCTCGGTTTCTTTTCTTTTAAATGTGAAATAGACTCTGAACAAATCATATAGAATCAAACGAGAAATTTAAATACATTATCATTAACTTTAACTATTTTCAAAAATATTCATAGTATCGAAAAGATAATGATAACAGTAAAGAAAATTATCTGTATATTATATTTGTTTTTCAATTATGAATAAGCGTTAATTCAAATTAAACCTTTAAGAAGCACAAATTATTTAATTGCAATAAATGGATAAGAAAATAATCTAAATAATTTATATATACACACACACACACACACACACACACACACACACACACACACACACACATATATATATATATATATATATATATATATATATATATATATATATATATCAATTGACTGGTTTTGATGTACACGAGTTCAGCGTAGGTTTCCCTGCCACCGAACATCAACGGCTATAGGCGTTTCATAATAACATACTTTGAAGCATTAATAATTTGAATAATTTCACGAGAAACGTAACATTGTGTAGACTTGCGTTTGCCTACACAATAAACGAATTTGTTCGATGATAGCGTAAGGACTTTCAAACAAAAACAACAACTGAATAGATTCGAACCGGAAATCAAATATATTCAATCTCTTATTTATTTTGTTGTACTTTTTGAACTTGCTTTATTCGAATATTGATCTGATTTTCTTTTTACATATATATATATATATATATATATATATATATATCTGAAAAATCCAAAAGTAATTTATTGAAAGTATTAAATTTTTATCTGAGTTATGATTTTAATTTGTAGTTATTTTTTTTTATATTTAGAACAAATATAACTTATTTACTTATCAAGCAAAATGATTATAATATTTTATTCAGAATATTATAATTATCACATTTTTTTTACAAAAAAATATTAATTTTTCATTGATTAAGTGCAGAGTTTCAGTTGTGTAAGTTTTGATAGTAAAAGAGAATAAATCATTTTAAATGTCTATAATATATCATTTTCATCAACGTATCATATAGATAATACAAAAATACTATAAATTAATTCTATCAAAATGATATGTAAATAGATTATTTATCGTAATATCGTTAATACAACATGTAAAGGCTTTAAATGTCAATATATATATATATATATATATATATATATATATATATATATATATGTGTGTGTGTGTGTGTGTGTGTGTGACTTGTGTATATTCTATATAATAGTCTAAAATGGTTATTCTACATCAAACACATTGGAAATGTCATATTCAGTTTCAAATTGATATCGATGATACATCTGTTTACCTTTAGGCATATTTATTTTGATATAAGACAATGTAATGTTTTAAGATCATGAAAAATTGATGCATATATTGCAAATATGATAAAAGTATATATATGACAATTTTTGAAATATTTAAATTAAATTTATATAAGGAAAAGTTTATAAATAAATTTTATGTAGATTTAAAAAGAATAAATGTTGAAACTAAATTAAATTGTGTTATAAAAAATAAATCAAATTGTGGTTACGTATTTTTTATAAAGAAATGAGTAAGTAAAATAGAGAATTAATTTATATGAATACAAAAACAAGTAATTCATAGGAATGTTTGAAATTTTCAATTTGAACGAGTTTATATGGATGATATATTGAAGTATGAAATAAATTTAACAACTTATCTGTTTTCAAAAAATGTAGATAACAAAAAAAAACTATATAAACGTAAAAAATCAATTCGAATATTTTTTTAATTAATTTCGAAAGGAAATCTAATAGTACGTTCCACACAGCATTGAAACTAAACACGACTGAATAAAAAAACGAAATAAATGATAGAACAAAAGTATACAATGTTTCATGAACAAATCGTGCTCTACTCCATCGTTTCGAATGTATAAATTCAAACATTCATTTATTCAATCGTACTATATGTGAATTGAAAATGTAACTGGATTATCTGTAATCACACGTGAAACTGAACACTGAATCAATGAAAACAATCGTATGTCATCAGTAAAATGTCAACGCGTGTCAGCGTTGTAAAACAAGAAGACGAATCTCATGCGCATAATCACTTTAAAACACGCTTCGAGATTGCTGCTAATAGCTCATTCAAAATGACCCTATTTACGACTGATTTATTTGTCGAGTTTAGCACAAGAAACTTGTATCTCCCGTTTTACACAAAACTTACCCCTTCGTCTTCAAGAAGAAATGTTTTGTAAACAGGTTTACATGCATACAATGTAGTGTCGTCTACAGAATTTATCATCAGAAAATTTATCACGAATTAATGATGTTTGTTTATCTTTACTATGTGCTTGGATTATTGTCAAAAATTCAAATGAATTAATTACATTCCACATAAACTGTAACGAATGGAAATTTATTAGTGTAAGTGAATGTTTCCAAACCACAATACCTCGTTAGAAATATTTTATCTATATAAATATTATATGTTTGTAATAAAAAGTCGACGTATTTAACAAATTTTCAATGTTGACAAAATTAATAACTTTTATATATAACATCAATAAAAACAAAAATATTACAAATAACACTTTCATTTTATACAATAAAAATAATTTAAAAAATATAAATTATATTTAGTAAATATAATATAAATTTAATTTTTTTAAAAATATAACTGTATAAAAAATAACAGATTTTTTTAATTAGAAATGTGTGATAACTGCAATTATTTGTACAAATATTTCGCCTGTTAATATTCGACAAAAAGTTTAAGTAATTGAATGTTCGTTATACATAATTACTTAATGACTGAGAGAACGTAATTTCAAATAAATAACTTATCTTCATAATATATATATATATATATATATATATATATATATATATATAATTCTTATGAAGTTTGTTTATTTGAAATTGCATTTTGTGTATAAGAAAGTTTTCCGTAATGAAAATCTATTCTAATATATGAATAAATTATTTTTCATCTTTTGTATATTTGTTTATTTTAAACGAATAAAAAAAGTAATAGCTGTGATAAGAAAAGTAATTGAAAAATTCGATAAAGTAATTTCGTGCGAAACAAATAGTCACATTGTAACGTCAATCTGCGTTTTTCTTTTTTGTACCCCGTTCATATACAAATTTTCGTTATAACTATATAGGAAAAATATGCTAAAATGTATTCACAGGGAAAAAAGCTCGGTGTTACTTTTGGTACGAAGTTCAAACATTGCAAATTGACTCGGTAAGTTTTTTTTACGTTAGCAAACTGTCCTCATGTAAACCCCCTATCAGAGTTTGCATATTCAAGACAATGTTCGGTGGATGGGTATGAGGTTCCACTGGTCGTTGTGACGGATAAGAGGCGTGGTCCAAGATGAAATCTAAGAGTGTGAGGTAAATGGAGGCAGTAAGTATAGTCGGTCGGTAATGGTGGCACTGACGCAAACATGTTGATAGCAACGATGAGCGATCTAGTGATAACTCTCGGCTGCTGCCAGTCTAGCGACTTGGATGTCGGATGTTGGCTGGATGTCTGGTTGGTTGGTTGGTTCTCTAGCTGGCTGTCGGTGAACAGTCTCCAACAAAAGACAGGTCCACGGGGATACGATATATTGCACGCTAGGGAAATTAATATCAAGTGTTTTAATACCGGCATTCAAACAGCGGCGGCGTCAAGTAGTGGCGTAGTGGCGGGAACAGCAACAGCAATACAACGGCATATGCCTGGCTGCCAGTGCTACCACCACCAACACCTCACCGCAATGCCACCAGCCCAGACCAGCGTCGCATTACTTTTCACCCTCTGCCTGTTTGCTTGCTGCCTGGCAGCCTGCATGCCTGCCTGCTGTTTCCCAACCTGCCATCCAGCCTACATCCCAGTCTGCTTACCAGCCTAGTGAATATACCACGCGGCCGCGTCCGCTGTGTCTGCGATACGAAAATACATACTACCGGGGCCTGTTCGTCGTACTCACTGTTGATGCTCTCTCCTTACTTTCATATTTTCATACTCAGCACCACGGGCATGTCATGCGCCAGGCCAGGACTACTTTTTTCAAACACACAAACTAGGCTAATGGGAACACCGCGAAATTAATAAAATTACGTCCATATCACTATATACTACAATATCATACTTATCAAATGTCTCATTCATACAGCAATGTGTTAATATAAAGTTTTCATTATCGTCGTTTGTATCTTTCAAATTTATAAATTTATAAATATATATATATATTCATTAAAAGAACTATTTTTTTTATAAATCATTTTATAATTCCATTAATACTGTTTTAGATTTTTTAACAAAAGGAATAAAGCTTTAAACAATTACAAATTAAAAATCAGAAGATGTAATCAAATTATTTTAAAAATATTACCTAAATTCATAACAATTTTAGATAATTTTTTTAAAAATAAATATTTGTAATGTTTTTAGTATATAAAAATATAATGTAAGTATGTTGATATAAATGTGTAAATATGAACAAACGTTCATCATCAAGAAAAATATTTTTATTTGTACTGTTAGCAAATTGGGTGATCTATATTTGTACAATGTGTAATAATTTTCAACCTCAGGAACGAATTGAATTTGAATTTATTAATTTATATATATATTTACGTATGTATGTATGTACAGATAAAAAGAGAAGAATAAATAAATAGACAAAGAGAATTTTTGATTAATATATTTAAAAGTAAATAAACGTTGGAATTCAATTTTTGATAATTATATATTGTTTTCGTATTTTATATCAATATTACAGTTTAAAAATACTGGGAATAAGTCTACAAAAATGTCTGTTTATTTAAATAATGTTATGTTAATCAGTTTATTTAACGAAATTAAAAGAATATTAACAAAAAATCTAAATTTTAAATAAAATATCAAATGACAACATTTATCCATGTACATATATGTACATACATACATACATATATATATATATATATATATATATATATGCGTGTGTGTGTATGTGTGTATACCATTGTAAATATAAAGTTCTTTTGTTTCAAGAACCACTTTTATTACTAATAATTCAACGCTGATAAATACATAATGAAATATAAAAAGATTAATAAACTGGTAAATGTAACTCCTGCAACACAAATGTATTAAGTACCAATTAAAAAATGTATAATATGAAATCTGTTTTGTATACAACGTAATGTATACACTATAAGCGTTAACAACAGCTATGCAAATTTTCAATACTTTTGAAAATATCGGCGAAATAATGAATCGACGATAATGCGAAATATCGATGCAGATTTCATATTTTAATTACGAAATCATATCAATGTTCAGTATAATATTTACATACGATTTTATATAGATACAAATTCAATAATCTTTAAATATATTTCAAGTATAACATTTTAGAATCACAATTCATCAACATAAAATATTCAGTTTTGTTTTAATATTAATTAAGGTATTTTGAAAATTTAACAACATAAAACAAATCGAAATCTTTTTCAGCAAGAAATATTGGAAAAATAAAAATGTATCAATAATTGATAATAAATATATCTCAACAAATAAATTATAAAAATATTATTACAATATATATATATATATATATATATATATATATATATATATATATATATATATATATTAAGCGATGAAATATATAAAAACATACCCGAAACATCGATTAAAAATTAAATAAAAATATTGGATGTATTATTGAATGCATATATAATAAGATTAAAATTTCTGAATTAATTTAATACAAGCTTTGCATATATATATATATATATATATATATATATATATATATATATATATATATATATATACATTAATAAATACATGATGTTAAGACAAAGAAAAATTGCTTTTTCTTTCATAGTCCGCTTCTGGTAAGTTAATGCACTTCAGTGACGTTGCCGTTTTGCATAACCGCGTTTCTACATTACGTCGGTAAAAGGTGTGCAAATATTACATCTATTCCGGAGGTTATGAATAATTTAGTTTCCTTTTATTAAACTGGGATAACTTTTTTTTCTTAACACATTGTTACTTTGACTGCTTAAAGCTAGTCTGGAAATATTATTGAAATGAATTACTGAACGATTGGAGTATATTGTAAATTTTTTATATAAAAAATATAGTAATGATAAAATGATACGAAAATGGATATCGAATAAAATAGATAACGAGGAAATATTTCAGGTAAAACTGTAGTATATTTTGAAAAAGATATTCGAATTAAAATACCTTATTTCAAACAGTAATCATATTTTATATATAATAAAGTTTTAATTTTATTCATAAATATTTATATGATATATTTTTTATAATATAAATAAAATCCAATATCTACATTAAATAAAATCAATGGAATATATTAAGGTTGTTTGAATTGAACTAAATTAAAAATAACTTTTAAAAAAAATATACGATTTGCACATGAATAAATTGTAAAAGATAATTTCCGAGGAATAAATAGATGCAAAAATTGTTGTTATTTCAACAAAGAGAGAAAACAAATTTATTTAATTATAATATGATCTGTCAGATATGTAAATACAGAAAATATGTTTTTAATGATTATATATAATACAATAACTTCACAATACAAAATATAATACACATTAAAAGATATTTATATATACATACATACATGTATATATTTATATAAATTTAAAGAATTTAATATAACAATGAGTTATAAATGGAAAATATGTTATTATTATCATTACTTTATTCATTTTTTAATACATTATTCATTAGTTGCATATTTTTCTTTCTATTAAAAATGTTAACAAATAATTGATTTTTATATTTTCTGCTCGTACTTTTTTTTAATAAACCGATGTAGTATATGCTATGTAAGTACAAAATAATATTAATAATGAAATACTTCCTTATAAAATCATACTAAAATTATAACGTAGTTGTAAATAAATTTTAATTTTAAGTAAAATATTTAGATTATGCGTTAGTTTAAAAATAACACTTAAGAATTTAATCGAGTAGTATATATATATATATATATATATATATATATATATATATATATATATATATATTTCATGTGTGTATGTGAGTGTATATAAAAGAGTGTGTATAAATTCTTGTCATTTCTTTGAGTATTGTTAACTTTATTATATGATAGCGTCAATTGATATGCAATAAAGGGTATACTTATATTGACATAGTAATTTTTCACTGTGAAGTATGTGGGTTAAAAATCGCGAAAAAAGAAGAAATTCGTCGACAAAAGAAACGAGCAAAAATTTTTATCTGAAGAGTTATATGACAATAATTTCCTTAATACAGTATGTATTTACCTCCAATATTTTATATGCGGGTAGTTTTTTTCATAAAAGATCAAAGAACAGAACAATCGAGAGATGTCGGCGAATTTGAACATAACTGCGACGCTTACATCGTTCTAACGGCAAACTCCTTGTCTCCCATACACAATCACCATACACCCACACATACTCATACCCGACTATTCTGCGAATCCGTTACCCTTCCCCTTTATATTCCTATCCTTGAACACACATTGAAATTCTCGCCTCGTCACACTAAAAGTCTGAATTTTTCTCAGCATTCCTGAATCATGAAAGATGTAGGCCAATTTTTTGATGCATGACTGAATGTTTTGTTATTGACATTGGCAAATAGAACTCTTATCAACAATAAATTGTACTGTTCTTTTTAAAACATTGCAGATACATCGACGTATAATTTCAAATGAGAATCACTGAGAGGCTTACAGAGAAAATGAATCGAATCGTGTGCTGATTTTCGATATGTATGTATATGCGATTTCATATAAGCGTACATTTAGAACGACGACGTTCGAATCACGAGAAAAGTGCTTTATACAAGTTTTAAACTAACAAACAACAAGAATAATAATTTACTACTAACATCAATTGTGTGTTTAGGCGTCGTTGTAGATCGTTACGTTATATTAACAATCTTGTAGCGTTTCAAATAAATCACATTTTGAAAATGAAAATTAGCATAGCTAGAAAAATATCGATTTCGTAAATACAGACGTACACACGCAACACTTCATCAAAATAAAATAGTAATTCACATTTATATAAATATAATTCAAATATATAAAAACTATGATATATTAAACGTTAAATTAAATTCCAATGAAAACCTTATCATTGTTCAATCACTAAGATATAATAAATTCAAGCATAATCATTTTTTACAATTTTGATATGAAATCAGCATTGAAAATATATTATATTACTGTTATTAAAATATAATCTGCTTGATATGATTTAATATACATATAAATAATTATGTAAAAAAATATAAACTAACTTCCTGAAATCAATAATCATAAAAATCGATAAACGTGAATTCGTAGAATAAAATTTTCATATATGCAATAAATAACATTAAAGAAAAGCCATAAGAAAGTAGGATTAAAAAATAAGTAGTATGATATTTCAGATATTAATAATTTTATCAAATATCTCTAATTAATTAGAGAAACGTTGAAAAATTACAGTTTAAAAAATATATAATTTTGGTGATAATTGAAAAAAGCAAATCATCTTAAATAATTTATAGTTTGTATAAAAATCCAGTGATTGGTTTTCAGAATTCGATATTTTGAAATAGTAGTATTAGATTACTGACATTAGAGCTAGTTAGAAAAAACGTACGATAAAGAATATAATTAGGTAGGAAAACTTTCTACATAAAAGTAAAATTAAATTAATGGTAATACTTTGTAATCATTTCTTAGAATAACATATGTGTGTATATATATATATATATATATATATATATATATATATAAATAGCAAAAAAAATGTTATAAATCTAACAAGAGGCATCAAAAAGCAATAGCAGAATCACAAATGCAGTATATCATATATTGGGTAAGGGTCATATTTCACATAGACAGATATAGTAGTGATTTTCTAGCCCCTTGAAAAACTTCTGTCCAAAACAGAATATACATTTATATGACATATTTTTAATATTACGTTGAATTTTGTTGCTTAAACTGTCGTGATCATACTATACTGTTGACAGCTACCGCCATGTCAAGTTTAATTTTCTCTCGACATTGAGATTATATATATATATATATATATATATGGTCAAAAATGTAAATATCGTGATTATTTTTAAAACTTTATATATACATGTTTTAAAAATAAATACAGCTGACACAAACTTAACTTTAATTATCAATGCGAATAAAATTGGAAATAAAAAAGGAAAAATTCGTTTGAACATTTATCTACAGAGTTTATAATTATATCACAAAACACAAATATGAAATGAATATGAATTATTTAAATTATGAATTATCACGTAAATTAACCTATTTTCAACTAATTGCTATAAAAACTCTTACAATGTATTTAATATTATACTTAATCCCAAATCCCAAACGAGTTGCATACATGGTAATTTAGTAATTAACTTTACAGACAGTAAGTTATTAAAAAGTTATAAACTAGATGAATAGTCTTTAATTAACTATTTTTAAAAATATTGTTTATATGAACATACACAATCTTTCGAGTTCAAAGAACATGTCTGTATTTAATTAAATAATTAATTAATAATTTTCATATGTTAGAAATGTTCAATAATATTCGATAGAATTTTCAACAATGGACATTAATCACATGAACTTTGAGCGAACAATCAATTTAATTATAAACTAAAATGAAATGAAGTTTTTTACAAAAACACACACACACAGTGAAAAGTATTATCAAATTGCAAATTTTATAACGCTACGTCTGGTAGTATTTTTAGAAATAATTCAAAGCGAACATAAAACACAATGTTTGAATTGTTATAAAATTGTCGATTTAATTTAACAGAGAAAGTTTAAATATTCAATTATATAAATTTTTAAATTCATTGAAATATATAAATAGATTTTATATTGAACAATGCTCGAAATGAAAATATATTTTAGTTAAATAATTATTATGTATTTTAATTAAAATAATTAACTTACAAATTATAGTTAATTAATTAATAATATATTCATTAGTTTATTAATAATATCGATTTTGGTTAAATAATTGGAAAAACGTATTTATTTACACAATTTTAACTAACGAATTAAATCGGTAATTGTTTACATAAAACATACAATTTCATTCACTGTCATATTGTTTGTGTTGTTTTAATAATTCAATTTTTAAATAAATTATCGCAATGAATTTGTATTTAATCAATATACAACTCATAAAAAAACTATCAAACAACATAAAAATAAACACATTCAATACAGAATTGAATTATAGACATTTAATTATTATTATTAATGGGGATCATCTTGATTGGATAATTTATATCATTAGCAAATATGTTTTCTTTTGGTCATTAATAAATATAATTTAATTTTATAGAAATAATTGGAGGATATAATTCTATAGATTAACAAAACGTATAATTCACAAAATGGTAAGGTAATTTTCTACGTCTACAATTGAGACTGTGGTATTTGAGTAGCAAATTCCATCTACATATGAAAATAGTTTCATACTAATTAAAAAATTATTGATTGGAAACTTAGAAATATAAAAGTTTCAAGAAGAGGCTCGTGGATTGGTATTTTTATAATATAAATTTAATTTAGTATAAAGGAATGATATTCTTAAGATATAATGTCATTATACGAGATAATTACTGAACGTTATCTTTACACTGATTAAAATTAAAAATTCATTTAACACATTTAGGTCAATTTGAAGTTTGATTAAATGTACGAATTGGTGTACACGTTTTTGACATGTACATAATTCATGTGTTTAGTGCATAAATTATTGTTATTATAGTAATGTAGGCTCATATGATCGCTGTTCTCAATTAAATGTATACAATGATATGTATATGCATATATATATATATATATATATATATATATATATATATATATATATATATATATACAGTTGTATATGCAGCAATGTACACGTTCATATTCACGAATAGAAGTTCATTTTCTGGTCACAGTTCACACGACCTTCGTCACAATATTATGCCACAAAGTATATAAAGTAAGAAAAACAGAGAGAATAAATATTTATTAGACTGAAAGTGTTAGAGTCCGTCTCGTACTCGCACACATCATTGTCGTAGTATAGTCCGTAGTCCGGAACACACCGATTCTGTACGCCGACAAAACTTCCCTGACGCCCACCTCCGGTAGTCTATAGGCCATCCAGAGTCATTCACCATTCGGTACCCCACCCTTGTATCATCACCAATACACGGCTGCCCTTCCTCTACTCTTCCTCAAGTAATCAACAAGTCGCCCTAATATGCTAAGCCGAGTTCAATGTGTTGTGAAATTGTAAACATCGGTCCTTTTACAAACAACGTTGAATTTTGGACGTTCCTCTCTATTTTCTGATCTGTTATATATATATATATATATATATATATATATATATATATATATATATATATATATATATATACATACATATACATACACATATTCGTTTACCGGTATGTTCGTGTTGATATTTATTCTTCGGTTTAATGAACACCATAGAACAAGATAATGATCGAAATGTACACTGGCATCAATGTTTACGGTACTTATCGAATTTAGATCATTAGTAAATGATGCAAAGTTTATTTCTTGTATGTTATGTACGTATATTTATTTACATGATTTCTGTTCATATGTATTTAAAAAGTAAACGTGTATAGAGAATAAACAAAACCGAATATTTGTATTATGGCAACGATTCATGTAATCAGAGAAGTGACAAAGCGTAACATATTATAATAACACATAAACATTGCGGAATATTCATGTGTAAACAACTGAAACTAATTTCAAATTTTATTATTAATAATTAATGGATAATTTATGGAGATACGTATTGCTTGATGGAATTAATTATTGATGGATCAATGTATATCGTTGAGAATATATACATAGATTTGATTTTTGATTAAATCATTTTCGAATATCACTTATGTATATAACAACATGCAGTTTTAAATGACGGAATAAATGTTTAAATACCGTAAATAATTAATTCTTTCATAAATTAATTATCTGTCAATACAACAAAATTTTATAGAAATATTTAATAATTACTTATGATTTACACCTTAGTTATAAGTTTCAAGATTATTATATGATCAATGAAACATATTAATAAAAATAATATAGAACTATATAATAATTTACTACTTTTCTTAAATTTTAAATCGATTTTTTGTGAAAACCAAATAATGCTAATTGTTTCATCATTTGAAAAATTATTAAAGTTTGATTAAACAATAACTTGCAACAATGATGTATTGACATTTATATTGAAAATATAGTTACAACAAACATTCACATTAAAGTGTAATACTTTTTTAAAAAAATAACAAAATCTTTTCAAAATCAAATATTACAAATATATGTAATGGAAAGTAAATATTTACAACTATCTAAATTCAAATATCAAATTCTTTCGGTACAAAAATCGATGTATAAATATATATATATGCACATATATTCATGTATAATAAATATTCCTTTAAATAAAATGAATGTACGTAAAATAAATATTAAACCACTATAATTAAATGAGACGCCTGTGGCTGATTTTGCATCGTCAATTTTTCCGTTCTATGCTTTTTCGACTTTTGCTGACTACTAGAATAAGTGATTCAAAATTGAGATGATTTCTGTACTTGATAGAAATTGGGAAGTAATATATTTTGCATGATATTTTTCAAATCATTTATATATTTAAAAAGATTTATTCAAATATTATAAAAATGTTTATTAGTCAATATTTGTAATAACTATTTTATTTTTACTAATATAATATTAATTATTTGAGAATGATATTAAGAAAGACATGAATATTTTAAAATTGAATCGAACTTTTTAAATATCTATATATTAAGTGTATATTATGTATATATTGTATGTAGTAAAGAAGATATAAATTCAGTTTAAAAATCTAGTGTGGTATTTTACGAAAAAAGCACATTCATTTTCCAAATAAAAAATTTGTACAAATTTCTATCTATATATCATATCTGTAGGTAGTGTAATATGTCAAATGAAGCATTAAAAAAAAGAAGTTACTATAAAATGAATAAAGTATAAAAAGTATAAGAATATATTCACTCGTATGACGAAGAAAACGAGGTCAAAAGTGAATTTTCACTAATGTTAAATTTCACTTGGAAAAGAGGCCTAGCGTAGTTGAAGTATTCGTGAGAAAAGTGAACTATATAATAAAATATGAAGGCGAAAAAAAATTCTCCTTCGGTGGTGCGTATATAGACACTTTTGATCCTTTTGGATAGCAACGCGCAGAACTTTGATAAATTCTTCATCGTAATAAAATAACTTCGCACATTAAGCGTTGAACACTGTGAACTGTGCATTTTAACGAGATAGCTAGGACCCTATAGTAGAGACTTGTCAAGGCCGTAACCCTGGTGAGGGTCCGACAAGAGCCACCCCTGACACCCTCGATTCAATTACCTATTTAAATTCATATTTTTAACATATGATTTCGGTATTCTCTTTTGACACCTTGTCGATACGCACGAGATCAAACATAAAATGGACTTGAACACGTTTACATCGTGACAATTATTTCAAACGTTCGACAACAAACATTTATTATTTAATTATTAATCGTACAGTACTGATTGATTTTTACAATTTGTCATATTTCATGACTACACTTGTACAAATAAATGTTCCTTTTAAATATAATCAATTATTCAGTAAAATGTTCAAGAAGTTAGAATAGAAAATTTTATTTTACATTTTAAAGGAATTTGTTGTAGAGAATAAAACGTATAATATGGATTTAAAATCAAATATTTATATTTGATTGAAATGTTATTTAAAAATATTTTCATTTAGAAATCGTTTTTAAAATAAAAATGATTTCATTTGAAAACTTTGTTGAAAAATCTAACATAGATAAAAATATAATGTACATTAAAAGCATCAGACAGATTTTGAAATATGTTTGTTAATGTTTTCGTTCGGCTTCGGTAATATTCTTAGAGGAAATATACAAAACAAAGGTTTCAGTTTGGTACATGAAACGTTGAAGAATGAATAAGCGTGTTGTTGAATTAGAATTGTTTATCAGGCAAACTTGGGTAGAAGAGAGTATAGTACAATTTTCATTACAATTCTTTGTCATGTAGCTGAATTTTATGCTTAGTTTAAAATCATAATAAATTTTTCTTTATTAAATTAATTAACCAATTTTTAATTTATAATCTGTTTATCAAAGTAAATAAAAAATATCTCTAATATTATTTCATTATTGATTGATTCGAAACGAACTTAAATCATTATTTTATTATAAGTAACCACTTATTAACCATTAAATACATACAATTGTTAAATCGACCAAATATAATGAATGTTTGATTTAATTCTATAAGAATGTTATCATATTTTACAATCTTAACCCTAATATCCTCAAACCAAAATCCTATCTACGGCTTTGATCCTGACGGGTATTTCACAGTAACTACATTCCCGTACCATTAAATCGACTCGTGCATCATAATGTTTTTCTTGTGAACCTACCGTCCATTGGAAGGATAACCTCATACTTAAAACTAACCCATCTCCCTATCACCACCTATCACTCATTCCACGCATAGAAACGACGTTAACCTGTAGTGCGATTCTGTAAGTTTACAATAAATATATTATACGTGATAAATACGTGTCAATTTTTTGCATACTAGTCAGACAAAAATGTATTGGTATTCAATTTTTATTCGCAACACTGACTACAGAAATATAATGCAAAAATGTAAGACGACACCACGTTCAGAACGTAATAGGTGAGATTCCTTTTGTTATATATGGTACAATATAAAAGGAAATAGAAAGAAATGTGATATCCGAAAATGTGCTTTTTTGCTGTAATGATGACAATGTATTTATTTTTTTGACAATTTATTATTGTAAACGATGTACTTTTCATACAAGTTTCAGTGTATATATATATATATATATATATATATATATATATATATATATATAAATTTTTAATGAATCAGTATATATATATATATATATATATATAATTTGAAAGAAAAAAAGATCAATACTAATTAGGTGAAAATCTTATAATCGTCCATATTACAGAATTTCAGCACTTCTCATGCAACTCCCTTACGCGAGTATCGTCTTCGCACACATTCCTCATACCCGTTTTCATCAAGCGTCGACACCCTCCGATTGCCCCTCTTAAACAGACATTGAGCTAAGCTTTCGCTGATACTACAAGAGAATTGCATCCCCCTCTATTGTAGGTATACTAAACATCTGTGTTCATCGGAAGTGCAAATATTTGCACTGTACGCTAATTTAACCTCACTTTTTTATATTAAAATCTTGATTGGAAATTTCGGATTCGATCTACTATGTTCGACAAACTTCCTTTCGTTCTTTATTAACAGTGCACCAATTAATGTGCTCTACGTGAATATATCAATTTTATTTTTTCACAGTACGTAGTTTTAGTTTGTTTGGCGTGTAGCCATTATCTGCTTGTTAAAGACCAATTTGCAGTTCCTTTTTGGCTGTTGTAAAGTTTATGAAGTAGTTAAGGTACGAGAGTTATTACTTTGGCTGATGTCTTGAATTTACTCGTAGTATCAGTTTAATACTTTCTATGATATGTTACTAAACTTAAATGAATTTACGAACACAATGATTGATGTTACACTTTCAGTAAATAGTTTCTTAATTAACGTTAAACTCATTTTAATTGAAATATTTTTAACAAATCACATCAAACGCAATCATTTTCTAATTATTATTATTAATTTAGTATAAACAACATATTTTATTAACTATTATGAATTTATTCTCTCTCTCTTTATATATATATATATATATATACATGTATTATAAAATCAATAATTTTCTAATTAATGAATTGGAGTCTACACATTCGCAAAGTAATTTTGAATTATTTCAAATATCTACATAACGAGCACAATGATTAACCATGAAAATAGAATCGAACATCACATGTGTTGAATTTAATCATAGATGAAACGATACATATTTTAGAAAACCGTAAGGTTTATTAATAAATATATACATACATGCATAAATGATCCCTTTTCACATATCGTGCTTTATACTCAGGTAACTTTGTTTTCGACTCATATTCAAGAGTTTGTAAAAGTGTACCAAAATTAATATACATATTTGTGTAGGCTAGGTTCAAAGAGATACTTTGGCACCCTATCCGAAATAACTTGATGCAATGTTTTCTTAATTGAGTTATAGTGAGACTTCATTACAAGACATGAATACGGAATATCTCATATTGTTACGAGTCAATTTAAATGTACATACTATAGATTAGGCGTGCGAATAAAGAAGAAGGAAAAATAAAGGCCGATAGTTGAAAAGAGTACGTGAGTATGGTGCAGATTCACTGTTTAAACGAATATACAGATTCTTGGTTAACTTTTTCAAAGAGATTGTTGCTATATTTAGTATTACATTATTAGCAAGATTATCGATAAATTTTATTTGTTTGTTCGTTTATTCGATAAAATTTCATCTCATTTAATTATTACAAATATATGTATATGCATTATATATATATTATATATATATATATATATATATATATATATATATATATATATTAATAACTGAATTATTTTAATTGGTGTAAACTAACAAAGGAAAAATCAATAAAAATCATTCTAATAAAAATTCTGTCAAGAAGTTAGCCTCTGATGGTTATATATAAATATGTTATTATCAAAGTTATATATATAATGTATATATTTCTTTTTAACTAGATTGTCATCTCTTACTACAGATAATTAACTATTAAAAAGTTTATAATGGAACATTTTATAATAAGATGTACATACATCGTGTTGTAACAGACGTTTTTATACTGATTTTTTGCTATTAGTTTTTAATAACAAAAATATTTTATATTAAGTCCCTTTATATATATATATATATATATATATATATATATATATATATATATATATGTGTGTGTGTGTGTGTGTGTGAACTGTTTGCATATTTAAATCGATTATATTTTCTTCACACGTGTCCGCTATGAAAACGTATAGATTTATTTCCATTTACATGTCAGTCAGTCATTAAATTACCTATAACACATCAATCAATGTTGTCACCAGGAGCATCCAGTGGAAAGAGATATTATTTTCATGCTGAAAACTGCCCAGGGTTGTTTTTTCAAAAATATTATTTATAATTCATTCGAAAATTGGCGTTAGATGTTTACATAAATCCATTCAATATTCACAACACCATTCATGTTTATAAACTTAAATGTTTCTAAATAAAAAGCTATAAGTAATATTGTAAATACGTACACAATAAATAATATATAAATTCTTATAACACTAAATGATATATAATTATAACAAAATAATGTTTGATCTATAAGTAATCCAATATAAAATATTGTCATTGAATTGATTTTTTTACGAGTTTCGTGATATATCCCCAATAAATTGGTAGCAAGAAGAAAAAACAGTTATAAATCTTGTTCGTTCGTTCAATGTGTGTAACTAAATGTACTCGTTTCAACATCGTCGTACGAAAGTAGCAAATGTCTTGTTGAAGAAGTGAGTGCGAATCATTCGATTACTAAATATATACCTCTGGTAATTTTTGTTACTTGATTACATCATTAGTATTGGGTATCTGAGCAAACTTTTTGGATAGCTAAAGTTGCAGTCGCCAGACAGCCAACGGTCTAACTTCATTTAATAAGAACCAGGACGAAGTTCAGCCATCGGAGTGATAATAAAAGAAACGCGCAAGACGGAACGAACTTAAAATCCTAAATGGTTTATTTTAACATAAATGTATCCGCAAATATACGTACACGCGTTGCTTTCCCAAGAATCTGAAATCCATAATAGACTACGTGATCACCAAACAAAAAACAAATTTGAAAGCAGAGCATGTCATGCTACATATATAAGCTATAGGAACTGAATATGAAGTAGAAGATTATGTACAAGGGCTACAAAAAAAGGATATTCTGTAGTGTTTTGTTAATACTATAATATATTGTTTAAACATTTTGTTATGTTTACATTCTTTCATTGACGATTTCTTGCTTTAAGCAACGAAAAATACCAAATTGAAAAAGCATACCATAATAAAAATACTAAGTACGTTCAAATAATATGTTTTTATTAATTTATCATATTGTAAAAGTATTTCCAACAAATTTCATTAAACAAATAATTTCAAATATTCAAAAGTTTCACAAAAAAAATCTATCAATTTTAATTATAGAATTTGTTAACAACACTGAGTTGCTAAAATAGAGTACATTGAAAATATGTTATTAGATAATAAATTAATTGAAAACTAAAAATAAATAAATTTAAATATAAACAATTTCTATGTTAATTTGTTTATATAATGAAAATGTTTTCAACAAATTACACTAAACAAATATTTTCAAATAACAACAATTATTAAATATTAAAAAGTTTCACAAAAAATCCATTAATTTTAATTATAGAAATTGTTAACAATTCTGAATTGCTAAAATAGAGTATAATGAAAATATGTTATTAGATAAAAAATTACTTGAAAACTAAAAATAAATAATTTTAAACATGAACAATTTCTATGTTAATATTTCTCTATATAGTGAAAATGTTTTCAACAAATTACATTGAAGAAATATTTCTAAATATTAAAAGTTTCACAAAAAAAATATCAATTTTAAAGATAGAAATTGTTAACAACATTGACTTGCTAACAAAATAGAATGTAGTGAATATATGTTATTAGATAAAAAATAATTAATGTTGAACAATCTCTATTAAGTATATGAAATTAAATCATGCACAAATGACGTGATATCTCCATGCAGAAGACAGCTATTTTTTTAAAAAAAGAAACAAACATTCGATCAGAATATTTGATTAAACAAATTTCGGTTTACCATGTAGATAGAAGAGATTTTATGTTTAAAAAAAATAAATAGGCGGAACGATCACATTCGGATCACATGATTGCACCATGCAAAGGGGAAATGTTTTATTTAAAAAATAAAAAAATAAATCAACAAGTGGGGTGGGTTGTTTGATAAATCTTATATCGAAGGAAATATTTGGCAAACAAACATTTGTTGAAAATGAAAATAGAATATTTGAGACATTTTTTTCCAATTATAAAGTTATTTAATGATTTACAAATAAACACACACTTATATATATATAATAAATTATTATTTGCATAAAAAATATTTCAATTATAAATTTCTTATATATATATATATATATATATATATATATATATAATAAAATCTTTTGATAATTTAAGAGATGAGAATCGAACGCACCTTTATAAAAAATATAATTGAAAGCATCTAAATATAAATGAAATATTTAATTTTGAATAAATTAAATCACTGTAAAATCTTCAGTCACATCAACGCTATTATCAAAGATTAAGTAGAAAATCAAATATAAATGGAATTCATTAAATAAATTGTGTCAAAAACGTTTTGAACGTTGACAATTGAACAAAAATCAAATCCATCGGCAGCCCCCTTTTAAAATGATTCAATTATTACGAAAGTATAAAGTATAAAACGAATGGGCGACAATATCTATTAGAGACAAAGTTGGCATGCTTAAGAAATAGCTATAGCCATCTTCATCAGCAATTGAGTTGCATATCAGTTCTAATTATCTAACCTAAGTGAAGCAAGAATGAGGGCTGTAACTGGAAATCAGCTAGAAACAGCATGCCTCCGACGATGTACACCTCATTCCAATAGACAACTACATTTTCACATCAGCAGGGATGGGAAAATATGTACAAATTTTGTCGCGCGTTCTATTTATTTACACGAATAATAAAATGCCGTGCTCTTTTTCCAACGTGACGTGTCTGACTGGTACTTCAGCGTAAATTAATTAACTAAATTTAAAAAAGAAACGTTTTTCTGTCTATAAATCTCTGAATCATATCATTTGTTCACAGATTTTTCAAAACTTATCTCTTATACGTCTATTCACAATTTCATTCGTATGTATATGTCATTCTCGTTCAAGGTTTTATCGTTTTAACAGTTCATTTTCGTTTTCTTTTCTTTCAGATTTTTATCTAAAATTCATTTTGTTCGTACACACTTCACACATACATTCACACACACACATATATATAATTCAAAAAAATACACAATTGTTCAACATTTAAATTTTGTTATACAAAAAGTATTTCGATATCCATTTATATGAATAAACTACATTAAAATTACTATTTATTTTAAAAATCAATAAGAAATATAAATGTCATATTTTTTATAAAAACATTATAATATGGTGGTATTAAAGATATCAATATGTCATATAAAATTTATTAAAGTTTATTTTATAAATCATTTGATATAAAAGCGTTACATATTTAATTAACAAACAAAAACGAGCACTTTTTAAAGTATCAAAGTCTATAAGGGAAATAAATATGAAAGTAATCTGTTGACATGTTGTTGACACTTTTGTAACTTAGCGTGTAGATAAAATACATTTGGTTAAATATTTGAATCGTTTTAGATGATTGAAAACCTCAGGGCAATAACAGTTTTGTTTTTGTTACTCGGTACTTCTTTTTTATTTTATTTAATCCCTCAAGCTTGTATACTGAAAATATCTCCAGGCTGTGAAATTTACACAGCATTCGTATACAGAGACATTCTCAAATGATGTACAAACTTCGATAAAATATTTTCAAAAAATCGTAATACTTTAAATGCTTTTATCATACGAATTCTGTATTGGTTATTTTAAATGATGAAATATTTATATAATTAAAATTTCAATAGAAGTAAAAATAATTTTAACTTTATATATATATATATATATATATATATATATATATATATATATGATGAAACATAATTTCAAAGATTCAATTCTAAAATTTACTTATATTAAAAATTGGCAACCGTATAGAGAAACTCTGCCAAAACTGAACTGAATTCGATAGAATATTACGAAAAAAATTATCATTCAAGTATGTAACATACACTTACTCAGCATGTAATAAAAACTCAAGTGTTATAATTGAAATTTCTGTACATGGAAATATTTTTGAATAAAATTCACATAATTCAAGTTTCCATTTATTGATAAAATGAAAAATCAATGTTTGTTTTTATTAAAGTTGATTCTATGAAAATATCAAATATGTAAATAAAAATACATTTAGTTTACATATTTATCAACTAGCTAAATATAGAAAATGATCAAACAAATCTATAAAACATATACCCGCAAATAAATACAAATAAACATTAAATGTTTAGAGTAATAAGTGTAAAATATTTATAGATATTCGATGTAAAAACAAATTGGAAACTTTTTTAATGAAAAATACACAGAGTAATTTTATACACAAAAACGAGAAAATCGAGATAGACGATATAAAAAAAATACAATAAAAATTAATAATGAAATAATGAAATTTTAATAAACAACTTTCTTGAATGAACCTTTTAAAACATTCATACGGCTGTAATCATTTATCACAATTACAAAACGTATTAAAAATAAACTTTGTTATTATTGTGTTTTTTTTTCACAAGTTCACAATTATTTAAAACAACACATTGCATCGTATCGTGAATCACAGCTGATATAAATAATTTAATTTGAGAACGTATTGATAACGTTACGGTCTCTGATAATAAAGGTTAAATTTGTTTTCAACAGTTTTCAATTTATTACATATGACGTGTGTGCCAACCCTCTCGCTGTTCTAAAACTCCCTCTGTTCCCCTAAGGGTAAAGTATAAAACGCAATAAAATTGTGTCAATTAACATGGTACATTACAATAAAGAGAATGTTCAAAGTACTTCGCCGTAACATTTGTATTCATATGTATATCTATATTATTTTTGTATTACTGCTATGGAAAAATTAAATATAAAAGTTAAGTATAGTTAATAAATAAATGGGCTTTTTAAATTTATATACATATAAAAATATACATATATAAAACATATATGTATATACTGAGTTTAATAAAATATTTTTCATTTTTCTTAATTACCAATTAAAATATTCGTTCATTGAGTTAGTTTTTTTTTTTAAGTAAATAAACCTCGTATGATATATAAACAACGTAATTTTATAAAATAATCCCAGTAGAGTGGAAAACGAGTATATTGGCAAGCTGAATGTATTACTGAACGTAAAAGAAAACAAACTTTAGACATAATCTATAACATAAATTTCTAATTATTGTGCACTTAAAGCACAAGACAAAGACGAATGATGTATTATGAACACATGCTTTGCTAGCAGGTTATAAAGGCTGTAGCGAGATGCTCTTGCCTAGCCAACAGTGACATATTTCATTTACAAGTTTCGCAACGTTTAACTATAATGACTTTGAAAGTGACTTCATTAACCAACAACGTATTTCCTAATCGATAACAGACCGCCGTCTACTCGACGATTTATATTTTACTCTACGTTCAATACACTTCACTTCAATGATCTTCACTTAGCGAAAAAGGATAAATCTATTGATATAATAAAGGTGTTCGTAATGAGAAATGACACAAATAAGATGAAAACGGAACAGTGTTTAAACACTTCGAACTTAATGTTAGACATTTGAAAATTAGTGCGTGATAAAGAGATATCAGACATTATTTCAATAAATACTTAAACAACTGGTTCTATAGTCAATCATTATATTTTATTCGTTCTTTCGTATCAAAGTCTGATTATATCAGTTTTTTATTTATTAACTTTTTCGATATCTGAGTTCGTTTAGTGTTTTTTACCAATATTTTCTTAACAGAAGTTGACATGTGCCACAAAACTGGATTAATAATTGTGATATGTTAGTTAGAAGTTGTATTAGTATTCGCGGGGAAAAAATACTAGATATAATTCAACGCCACAACGAAATATTGCGAACGAAATGTTGACATATAATTAAAATTGTGTGAAAATAATTTACATCGCTACGATATAAACAATTATTCACCCACATTGAAAAATTAATTTTCCGACTTTCCTTTTTTCATTTTTTTAAAAATTGCATGAGGATATTCGGTTTGTGTAAAAATAAAAAACATAATGATATTTTGAAAATAAATTATAATTAAATACACACATGTTCATATAAAATTATTATTCTTGTTGTGCACTTATTTGTTTGTTACTATAAATGTTTATATTTATATGTATTGTTTATTTATTAAATTTTAATTATAATTAAAAGAAAAATGAAAAAAAGGAAATTTTATGTAAAAATCGAATAATTATCGGTTTGAGTTGTAAATAATGTCCGTTATTATTTATGACTCAATCCAATAGTTAAATCTTGTGACAACATATAGTGAAAATAAATATTTATTTAAACACAACATTTCCATTATACATATAATTAAAACAAGATTTCAATCAAGAAAACTTCCACTACAGGATTAATTATGTGTATTTATGAAAGTGAAGGATATCATTTAATTGACAGCACGACAAAGGTTGTTTTATTTTAATAATCAAACTTTAAAATCATTGGTAAAGTGAATTTGTATTTAATTAAGAAACAAATATCACTGAACTATTAAACAGTATAAAAAATAATAAAATTGAAATTGTTTCATATTGAATATAAATCGTTTTAATTGTTAATTGAGACAAATGACATTTTGTTTTAATTTTTTTCAGTCAGTAAACGAGTATGAGAAAAAATAAATTAAAATGGATAAGAAAATAAATGACTATATCAAGATAGAATAAGATATATTAGTTTCAAATCGTCCATTTGAAATTTCATACCGAGGAAATCGAACTACAATCTGTAATTCGAGTAATCTACAATTAGTGGATAACTGAATAATTTATTAACGAATATTGAAAATGATTGTGCCAATTGTAATTCGTTACTGTCGTAACTGTACGATAATCATACAGTTAGGTCGAATTAATGAAGCTTACGAGATATAATTGTTGAATTAGTATTCAGTCGAATATATTTTTAATATGTAAAATTTGCTAATTTCAACAACAGTTTCGTTAACACAACATCATTATTATACAGCCGTCCTAGATTACAGTGTAGTACACAAACAGATTAGGACAAGCAAGCGTGCCGAGCCTCGTCGCTTAACACTTCGCTAAGAAAACGTTGTTTCTACCGGCTTTGCACCCCCGCACCTTTACTATAATTTGCTGCCTGATTAAAACGGCATAATGGCACAATTAGTACTTCTACAGTCGACGACTTCTACGCTACAATTCATACTGTTGACTCATCCACGCTTCATCTGAATTGTTACGTAGTGTATTATGTTTCACCTGAAAATATACTTGTTGGAATTATCTCCAACGTAACTTAGATTGAACTCTCTCCTAATTTGTTTTCCTTATTACCTATTCGTTTTATTAACAAAATGAAAAACATAAACACACACGCATATATATATATATATATATATATATATATATATATATATTGTAATCCCTAATAAAATTTTAATTATTTATAAATAAAAAACTATTCTTAATGATCATTTAAAAAAACTTAAAAATGCTTTGTGTATTATATTTATTTTTGGTAAAAAAAAGATTGAACAATGTATTTGGTATTGAAATTAGAGAGCTTTTATGTAAGAGGAATGTTTAACAAGACATTTGTTCTTCATCCTATAAATTAAATCGATGTAAAAATTTAATTTACAATATGACTGTTTATACATTGTCGCATGAATGAAAAACTTTATGTTGTAATTTAAAGTTAATACAATACGTATCTATAAAGTGTATTTTACGTTTCATAAAATGTATATAAACTTTATGCTACTAAAAGTGTGGATAGACGACAATGTAAGAAATTCAATATTATTTTCAACAGACTGTTGATATTTTATTTGTAAATATCGGACATTATTAACTTAATTTTCTGTTCGTATGTTTCATATTTATCACACGACAAATTATATCTAACAAATGATTCAACCACTCATGATTGTCATTATTCTTCATCAGTTTACTGGTAAATAAAACAGACTCGACGAGCATATTTTTTATTATTCAAACGTATGAAACTACATTATTTTAACTGAAATAAATAATTTCAAACATGAACCTTTTTTATGTTAATTTCGTCATACAGTAAAAATGTTTTCCAACGAATTACATTAAACAAATATTTCTAAATATAAACAATTATTAAATATTAAAAAGTTTCATGAAAAAAGCCATCAATTTTAATTAAAGACATTTTTAATAACAGTGAGTTGCTCGAAAAATAGAAAAAACATCAACAATTTCGATATTAATTTCTTTATATAGTGAAGATATTTTCAATAAATACATTGAACAAATATTTCCAAATACTAACAATTATTTAATTAAAAACATTTCACAAATTTTTTTATTAATTTTAATGATAAAAATTGTTAACAACACTGACTTACTAACAAAATAAAGTATAATGAAAATATGTTATTTAGTTATTTTTATAAAAAAGAAACAACAAACATATTTGATCAGGGTATTTTATTAAAAGATTGTCGAGTTACCATGTAAATGGAAAAGGTTTTCTGTTTAAAAAAATTGAATAGAAATATTTTTCAGCACTAGTATTTTCATAATATCATTTTACAATATTTTATTTAATAAAATTGGAATTTTGTGAGAAACTTGTATTGTCTATAAAGAGATATACATTTTATGTTATTAATATATATATATATATATATATATATATATATATATATATATATATATTAATAATATTGTTAAAGAGATATACATTTTATGTTATTAATATATATATATATATATATATATATATATATATATATATATATATATATATATATATACATTTTGAGTGAACTTCATGACCTTTATATTATCAAGTGAATACTGGAAACATTTTTATACGTCTTTGTCCTTAAATAACTAAGTTGCTATAAAATACTCTATAAAAAAAATTAACTGTCCACAATGAATAGCAAAAAAAAATATAATAATAATAATAAGGCAATGTGAAAAAGGAGAACATGTAAAGAAATGTAACAACACATCAAAATACAAAAGAGGTCTTGGAGGTCTTATATAAATGCAAAGTTCGAGCGACGACCGACAACTAAAGTACTCAACGAACAAACATAAAGATATAACGAGTGCATTCTCTATGTTTTTCTTAATTGTCCGACAGAATGAAAACGGTTCCATAACACTCCAGGGAACTGTTCGCTAACTAACGCTTATAGCATAATATAAATCTCATCTAGGGTTAACACACCAACTTCTTGTTGACTGATAAGTGACGCGATGGCGCAGCCGTTCGTTTGTTCATTCGTTCGTTCGTACGTTCTTCCTTTCTTTCTTTATTTCTTTCATTCATTCATTCATTCATAGAGAAACACAAACGATTCATTTTTATTTGCTTTTTGTGCATTTGAAACGTTGACAGTAAGAAAACACTAAAGTGAAACTTTTTATCAAATATTTATTTACTTTAAAGCAAACATTTACTCTATTCATAAACTTAATTATTTTAAACTTATTTTAAAAATGTATACATATAAATATATACACATATATAAGAAAGATTTATCATATGTTAAATTAGAAATATTAACTAGCCATCAAAGCACAATAATAAAAGATTTCATAGTAAATGAACATTCAACGTTTTCTTGAAGAAATAAAATATAAAACAGCAATTAAGAGAAATATAAAAAAGCTTATTTAAATATGATCAAATATTGAAAATCATCAATCAAAAAAATTAATCACATATAAGGTAATTAAATTTTTGTCAACGTACTACACACTTCAGCTACAAACATGAATACATGTAATTTATTTTATTACTCAATTTTATTTAACTATCAGACATATTGTCATTGCTTTATGGAAATTATAAATAATATTAGAAAGCAATATATATATATATATATATATATATATATATATATATATATTCCTCATTTACTGAAATAATAAGATGTGTTGTTTTTATCTGAAACAATAATATTAAATTTGATATGAATGGAATTGCAAAAGAGCACACTCTATAGTCATTCGCCAGTGGGTCAACCGCGACCCATTGGTCATAATCAGATTAATTCGTGAATCCATTTAGTCTTCTCACTTCTGAAGATAAGCTTATAAATTGAGCCACAACTGAGAATAATCCCAGACAAACATTGCTATCATAGAAATCGTTGTTTACTTAAACACCAGCTGTTTAAAATAGAATTCAGCCTACGTACGAATTACAAGTATATATATTTACGTAAATAGAAAATTAATTTATATATATATATATATGCATATTCGTAAATTAATGTCAATTCATTAAAAAAATTTTAAATAAATATTAAAAAACTTATCTACCAAAACCAACATATAACAGAAATATTAAATTATTATTAAAACACGAATTATTTTGAAAAATAAATACTTATAAAATATGTTTCATATTTTTTTTAATAAAAAATTACTCACACGTTAAAAAATCGTTTATATATAGAAAAGTAATGTTTATAATCAAAATGTGTTTCTCTATTTTATAAGAAACATATAAACAATAATACCCGAAGATGCGAAAGAAAGAATTATTACCAATCCTAAAATAAACATTACAAATCGATTGACAATATGTTCGAAGAATAAAAGAATGTTGGCAAATAAATTTTCTGTGTAGATCGAAATCATTTCAATCATTCTTCGTTCGTATAAATTCAAAAATCGAAATAAAATTCAATAATAGTTCAATTTCATCTACGAAATCATATTAATTTTTTTTAAGAAAAAAGTATTACTTATTTCACGAACAGATTTGTTAGTATCGAGAATATTTTTTTAATAAAATTTTAATCGTCTGTTATATAAAACTAAATATTATAAAAAAAAAATTATTTATAACATAAAGAGAATATTCATGTTAAACCGTTGGATGAACTTTTAAGTATTGAAATATAGTTTTGCAGCAATTATTTTTAAAAGATGTTACGATAAAAAGGTTTTTCTTTTCATGTTGACATAGTTTTAAACTTGCAATGTCGTTATGTGAGTTCATTTTATCAAGTGGATGTATATTATTTAGATATTTATAAGAAAATATTATTGTTATAAATGTGATTTTTTACACGTTATTTATAAATTATTTTTAAAAGTGTCATTAATTAATATTTGTTAAATGATAAAATTACGTTATTTAATACAAGTTATTTTTTTATCTCGAAAAAATCATATTATCATCTCCATATGTAAATAAAAGTACAATATTTCTAAGATATTAATTAAGAAATGAAATTCGAATGAGAGTTCATACGTTCAAAACTCGAACGTTAAAATGCAAAATCTCATCGACCTCAATTACTCTTTAGTGTGTACGCGTTGTGCGTATAAATTCGACGCGGTCAGCTATTTTTATTTAAATGTATAATACTGATCGTTTTACATAAAAATATATAAATTATACTCGCTTGATTCGTACACGTCTCATATTAATCCCGCAATAATGTCGAAAATGATAATCAACATAAATGTGCACGTATTAATCTGTACAGTGAAATGAGCACGCGTATAAAACCTAAAATTAAATTATATATGTTATTGCTGTTCAGTATACTGAAGTCATCATCATCTGCTACAAGATTTAGGCCATACCGACAGGGGCTCACTCCTATCCAGTTCAATTTCAGTAGCGCACCGCGTCCCACTTCCCGTCCAACAACGACGGAAAACTGTTGCTAGTGTACGATTCTAACATTACTGTATCTTTTCTCGTATTATACTTTCTGTATAATCCGTTTGGGTATTCCGTAAACGTCCAGTTTCGCCACATGCTTCTACCGTCTCCCACCCACTTCTATATTTCGTTATAATGTCATTTAATTCGTTTATATTTAATTCGTCACGTATTTTCTCATTTATCTTGTAATCTGTACGTTTGTGCCCGGCCGCTTGTTTCAGAAAATTCATCTTGCCTGTCTGGATTCCTTATTCGTAGTCGCATTTTACAACAGATGATAGCCGTTTCATGCAATTCCGTTATGTTTGTTAGTTAATAGGAAATAATTAAATTAAAACATAGTATTAAATCAAGATCGTTCTTTTTTACACGGGCTAAAGTTATTATATTTAACATTTACTCAAATGTTACGAACGGTTTAATGCAACTATGTTTATTTGTTGTTTAATTAAAAGTTTGCCTTATTAAACGAAATATGTATGTATATATTTTATAATAAATAAATATATATTATATATTACCATTATGTTTTATGTAAATTTTAACAGCAATTTGCAAAATATCTTTGTAAACTTTATCTGATCTTAAATTGAAATCAGTGAAAATTAATGAAATAGATATTCTAATTTATGAATAAATAAATATTTTATTTCATTCTTATTAACAAAGAACACGTTAAGATGAATTTTAAAAACATATCTAAAGAAAATTATAAAAGATTTGCAAGCATTTTATATGAAAATTTTACAAGTTTCAAATAAGTTATTGACCTCCAAGTGTGAACACAAATCGATTTGATACAACAAAAATGATTTAAACAATAATCAGTATCATCGAGTTTCATAAAAATCCATTGTAGTGGGTTGTATGTAATTGTAATTCTATAAAAGAGGAGATATTTGTTAAAACCACAAACAAATCATTAAACAAGCTCAAAACAAAACTTGGACATACATAAATTTCGACTGAACAAATGAGTTAGATGTATTTATAAATATGTGTGTGTGTGTGTGTGAATGTGCATATGAATACATGTACGTAGACCTTACACCAAATAGCATGACATGGCAATAATACGAAAGGAGGCAAGCTGACTTCGCTACTTTACAAGGTATTTATTTAAAGGTCGCATATGAATATATTATATTTGGTAATACGTAGAGAACACAGTTGCCATTGGGATATAATGGTAATGGATTAGATGTTACCCCAGCGTAGAATCAACGGAGCAGAAAGCAGTCGCTTTGAAGCTGCAATGTTAGATGGTGTCTCGGCATATGGACTTCTATAGGCAGTATATAGCCGTGTACAAGACTTGCTACTGATAACTCCTTATCAGATCAACGGTATGGTATGATGTGTCATGTTGTCTGAGGAGTAAAGTCGAGACCACATAGCTTATGTCATATTAATGTTTTGTTATCGTGTACACATATACTTTATATATATATATATATATATATATATATATATATATATATATATATATACATATCCTCATGCAAGCACACACACGCACATATATATATATATATATATATATATATATATATATATATATATAAGAAAGATTATTATTAAAAAAAACTAGCATTTAATATATCTCTTACAGAGTATCATTTTAAAATCAATTTAAAATATGTATAAACTTTCAATAAAAAACTATTTTGTTCTACTTTTTATTTATTTTACAAAAACAACATCAATAATAAAGCTCGTCTAGTAGACTTCCTTAATGAACAATGTCATAAACCACACAAGAATTTAAATTGAAACTTATGACATATTTCATAAGCAATTTTATATGCAAATCATTCAGTATAGAAAAAAACCTGATATTAAAAATAATTACAATCTTACTATTTAATTTATATTCATTGAAAATATATATATTTATAATTTGTTTAATTAATACAATAGCACAATTAAAAACATTTTTATTTATAAGACAACTACAAGTAAATTAAAAAAATAGATAATTTTATAAATAAAACAGATCTGATGTATAAATGTTCAAAAATATCGATATAAAATATTAAATGTTGAATGATTCCATCATCAAAGTAAAGAACTGAACAAGAAACTGTAACTTTGCATATTCAATCATGTCTCATGGGGAAACGGTTTGTATTGGCAAAAAAAAAACTTTCATTGCTTTATATGGTATAGCCAGATGGTTGCGTACGTTGATGATATTATTTACTGATTCAAAAAAAAATCTCCATAGGATCAACAGGAAAAACGATTTAGAGTGAATAGAATACCTGGCAAGGTATATAACGAAATCAGGTCTCGCACTAAACCTTTCAATGTAAATATTTGTTTTACAATTGTAGTAGAGTTTTTTTTATCTCAATTAAACATTTATATTTAATTTTATTGAAAACACTTTTCATATAAAAAATTAATTGTTAGAAATGGTTAAGTGTAAATAAATAATATGATAAAATGATGAATAAATAATGTTATTTTGGAACGAGGAAAGGATTTTATATTTAGAGAAAATTAAAAATAAATACTAGTAGAGTAAAAAATATTTTTATCGAATAAAAACTATCAAATATATTAAATTTGAAAAAGATTCATTGAAAAATAAATAAACTTAATAAGATTTTTATCTAACCAAATATTAAGAAGATTTAATAATATCAACTACTCGATTGTCCCTTTCAATTGGTATTAACCCTTCACACTTCACCAAGTACAGTTTATATAATTCTAGATGTCGATACAAATGTATATATATATATATATATATATATATATATATATATATATGTGTATATAATTCAGTATATCTGGCACGAGTTTTGAACTCGCGTGCGGTGTATACAGTGATATTGAAGTTTAAACTGCGAGAACATTGCTGTTTCTCGGTTATTGTCGAAGACCGGTAAATATGGGCTGTCTTTATCTCCGTTCTATGCGACGGAATTAAATTAAGGGCCAGTGGTTGTGTTACCAGTCTATTTGCTGGGGACAAGACTACTGTCTATTATGAAGTCATAGACCAGCCTCTAAAGCTTAACTCGATTTAATAAGATCGCGTTTAACGTTTATTTGTGAAACATACGGTCAATTTTTGTCTAGAAAATTTATTTCTTGTTGGTACAAAAAAGATGGAATTTACAATTTGGTTTCAATGTTATTTCTTTTATGTTTCTTGTTATAAAAAATAATATCAAACATTTTTATTATTACAATTTTATTTAAAATAATTTATATATTCTGGATTGTTATTTTAATTTCAATTGAAATTAATAACAAAATCGTTCATTTTTTTAATTTCAAACTGTAGAAAAGATTTTTTTTGTTTCAGTCTAGGTTTTATATGACAGAAATGAATGTATGAGTCAATTGAGAAAATACTTTTCAAAAATATGTTTGTATACAAATCCTCTACCCGTAAAAAACATATCATTATTCATATTTTTGAATTGACGTAGCTACTTTCAAACAAACTTTGTGAAACTGAATGAACCACACACATTATATGATCACACCTTAAAACAGAGAAGCGAAGTATATCCCCTAACACTTTGAACTGACTGTGCGTCAATGTCGACTTTATCTGGATAGAGAATTAGAAACTTGAAATAAAACTTATGTTTCATGAGTTTCAATGATAAAAGCAACTGGCTCGTTTTGTATAGTTACGAATGATGATGGATGAAACTTAACGCCATCTTCGTGCCATTCATATCGTTAGTTACTTTGTATCAACTCACCACTATATAATTTATATCCTTTTATCATTTCCAACAAATCAGAGGAGACACTCATATATGGAGACACTCATAGACTTTGCTTAAGAATAATGAATGTCTATTATGTTTATAACCTGGTTAGAAGATACATTATTCAACATATATAATTATAGAGTTTTATGAAAGAAAAGTTCTTTGGTATATATTTATGAAAATATATTCGTACATAAACACATATATGTATTATATATTACATTTACACTATTGAGTTTACAAAAATATTATTCATGTTAATATTAGAGTAAATTTCATTTAATGAAGTAATTAATTCCTTATAAAGAAATCGATCTTTCGTACAATGATCAAATAATACTGATGAATAAAATAAAAATAATTCAAAAATATATATCATACATATATTTGATCAACCATATCATTTTTAAAAAAACTGATTTGAAAAATCTAATAATAATTTATTTCTTAAAAATAAAGTTATTAATTAAAAATATATTTGAACATATAAATTTTTTTTCGAAAATTTCAAAATATTTTTATATAAAATAAAATGTTTATAAAAGATTTTCTGAGATTAATATAAAAATTAATGGTAATTTTAATCGTAATACAAAAAAAAAATAGAAAAATATATTATCTATGTATTGGAATTTTTTTTTAATTTTCAATTAATAACATTTCTAATATGTGTATGTGTGTTTTATGAAAATCACAAGCCAATAATATTGCATTGTTATATTAAATTTTAATATGTAATAAACTTCCTTTAATATAAAATGAAATAATTTTAAAATAATTAAAATCAATGTCTACAATACATATTTTTCTATTTCATTTACAATGTTTTATAGAAAAAATCTTTAAAGTACTTTCAAACAAACATTCCTATTAAAATTTTCATTTTACATTTTTGTTCTAAACTTATTTATTTCATTGGCATAAATTGATTTAAAAAAAAGATTTGATTTACTAAAACAACTATTCGAAATTTGTTTACAAATAAACGATTGATATTATAAAATAAATTAAATAAATCCTTGCACGTAATATGCAATGTATGCAAGTATTTAGAAGTCTGTGCTTGAAATGATGCGAGAATATTCTGAAGCTACTAACGGAAGCCTACGGAAGCTGGGATTTTGGATATTTTATGCATATGCGTACTATAATCGCCAATGTTGGTGCGGCCTGTCTCTACCCACGCCACCCTTATTACGTACTAACTAACCCTACAAATTACAGTCGGTTTATTACACAGATGTTCTTGTATGTTCCAAGTTAAGGTTCATTATAAATCAATTTTTAGAACGCGATATTAGTGTCGCCACGCAAACAAAAAACATAAACTCGTAACTAATTGTGGATTACTTACAAAGATACATGCACATACATTCTCAAATATATATATATATATATATATATATATATATATATATATATATATATATAAATAATCGAAATATTTTCATATTATTTTCAATCATAGAAACATTTTTATTTTGAAATAAATCTGTAATATAAAAGCGAATAATAATTAAAAATATGTAATTAATGTAACATAATTACTTATTTGACTTTATACTCGTAAAAATATAATTTGAATATAAAATAAAACGAAACATAAAAGTTGAAATTATTACTTTATAAATACATTGTAATTTTAAAAGTTAATATTTACTTTTACATAATTGAATGTCTTTATCTGTTTCGTTAATATAATAAAAATGAATCACTTTAAATAAAATGCAAACTTTTCAGTTTTTTTATATATAAAAATATTTTTTACATACACACACACACACACATATATATATATATATATATATATATATATATATATATATATATTACTATGTGTAGTATATCTACCTATAGTGATATATCATGATTATTAAAAATTTGAAAATAAATAACAACGTATTTATATAAAAATAACAAGTTGAAAATAATCATCTCTTAATTTAATTATCATTTAAAAACTTTATCAGTATTTCTTTCATACAAATTTCCAAATTAAACTGATCATGACAAAAGTTCCATAATTCTGATAATTAAACAATTATAATAACTGTTTATAATGGAAAACCTATTTTCGTAAACTTTTCAATAATTATTCATCATTTTCATAAATATCTTGAGAAATATGTTCATCTCTTGAACATGTTATGTCAATATTAACGGTATAATGTACAGTGAGGTATAATCCTTTTAGAATCTGAATAATTAAATATAATCCTAATAATGATTCAAAGTTTCATCAGGCAGAAATATTAGGTGCATAGAGATCAATTAATGATGAATTTGAAATTTTAATAAGAGATTCACTTAAAGGAATACGTTCAGTCATTAAATGTAAGAAAATGTACAGTTGTACATACGTTTTTGAAAACTTAAAAATTACGATTTAATGAAATTTATAATATATATATATATATATATATATATATATATATATATATATATTGTGTATATAAATGAGTTGGTCTTAATAGACTTCTGTTAGCAAGTACTATGTAGATCATTGTGTTTGACGATGTTCATTGGAACCTGTTGTGTGTTTGTGGATTTGACTTGGTGCATTCGACTTTTGGCTTCAACCTCCTACCCTCTCCCACACCGGCTCCTTAACCTTTATCCTCCGTTTTGCTCTTATAAGCAAAAATACATATATATGTGTTTATATCATTTAACAGTACTTTATACTATGGAGGAGATGGTACAAGTTTTATATTATATATATATATATATATATATATATATATATATATAATATTTTATCCTAATGGTAACAAGTTCACTGATTAATCAGCTTGCTACCTAAGTAAAAGAATAATCTGCTTAATACTTAAATAGATTTAGGTCTATTGAAGATTAAATTTATATAAGTATTATATATGTATATGTGTGGCTTAATTCGTAAAAATGTACGTCATTTTTCTATATTTGTTATTTTACTTGACTAATCTCTTGTGATGTATTATAACAAACAAAACATATAAGATGATAGTATAAAAATAAAACACTTTTATTTGTTTCGGGTAAAACGAAGTAAATCGATTTAGGATTAAGACTCCTTTGAGAATTTATAGGCGTAAGAATTAGTGGTTTGTGTATTAGAGGATTATATATATATATATATATATATATATATATATATATATATATATATATATATAACGACGATATAAATGTACGTACATGGTCGTCGTTATACAACTTTGTTAAGATAAAAATTGACATTTAAAGTTTGTTACACTGCCAAATATGAATTGCTGTTTAAAACTTTAAACAACTTTTTAGTACGCTTCATATTGTTTTTATTATCGTAACGGTGTTATTTTTAAACTTGTTTTGTTGTCATTTCAAATATAGTTCATAAATTTCAATACTCGTTTCTTATAAATATTAGACAGATAATAGAAGTTTACAAGAAATTATCGTCGATATATTATGTTTGTATTCAATTATTAAAAATGAAAAAAGGAATTTATTTCAATTTATACAATAGAAAGACAATTCGTACAGAATATTTCATTATATGAAAAGTTTCTTTATATGAACATTTCATATACAGTTTTATTGTAAGAAATTTCATGTTATAAAATATAATACATTTATTATTATAAATTATTCGGTTGATAAAAAAATATATACCGATGGAAATGAGGTAATAAACGTTTAAAAAATATAAAAAAGTTAAAGTAGTGAAAATATTCAAGATTTAACTAAATTGTCAAAAATCGACATTAATATCAGCATTATATCATTCAAAAACCAAACAGTACATAAAATTGATAGTATAATTCCGTTTACGGCCCATTTTGTATTCTGAATAAGACGATAAACAATAGATTACATTTATCAAACTACATAAAATATACATGTGATAAAACGAAACTTGCCCATTATTTTCACAAGTTGATGGTAGCCTGAAAAACAATTAATTTAAACAATATACATGATGAATTGTTGTATATTGTTTACTTACAACAGAGACGTTGTTAGCTTCTCTTACGACACAGATTATAATAATTCACGACATGGAGAATGGGAGAATGAGAATGTTCGCTGAAGGTGTTAGAAATAGTGCTATTGAAACGAGAGAGCTTCAACGATAAAATAAGTATAATTAGTATCTACATCTTTCTTCGACGACGTTACGTAATTTGCCGAAACAGACAATAACACTACAGGAGGGTAGTAAAAACTAACTTCTTGCAGGAAACGCAATTGACTATCACGTTTGAATCTTTACTTAGTTTAGATGTTTTAGCACTGCACGAAATGTTCATTCTTTGCGTGTATCTGTCGACATTTTCCTTATAAAAAACAATATATACCCTTCATAAATACGTATTATATATTCCAGATTACATGTTCACTTACACACACACACAAATATATATATATATAATATTTTCATTAATCAGTATTTGATAGATATATGTCAATTAAATTAATTACTCAGAATTATGGAAATTCTTTCATAGATTCTAAGTCACATAATCGATCTATTTCAATAAAAGCCAAGAAATAAAGCTCAATTTTATTTAAATTGGAAACAATAATTATATTTTGTTTAATAAATACACAAAACGTAAGCTACTAATAAATTATTTGATTTAAAACTCCGTTCAAAATATAAAGTAAATATCAAGTACAAAAAATCTGTACTATATTATTAAATTTGATTTGCTAAATAAATTAAAGAAACTAATTTAATATATTTTACTATATATAAGTTATAATAAAAAGTAGTTACATATATATATATATATATATATATATATATATATATATATATATATATATATAATATGTAATATGTATGTGGTAAAATTCATCAGATAAAGAGACGAAACTTTAAAATTAAATAAAATATATACGTTCGTAAATATATAGTTATACAGTTCATACATTTTTTAGTCAGTTTCGTCTCATTTACGTGCTTGTTCACTTTATGACTGTAAATGCATGTTTCGTTTTAGAGTTACCCAAACACGACTTGGTTTCATGATCTAAATAAACTGAAATGAACAAAAAATGAAGTTTTAATTTAACATTTTTTTTCATTCAACCCGTCGTTACGAGAAATGTATACGTACTTTATTTAAACTAACATACGAGTGAAATTGTTTACGTACTGTTCATTATTTTTTAATCATAGATTAATCAATAAAAAAAATAAAGTACGATTTGGTTTATTTCAATTTATGTAATGATAATGTTGGGTGTGTTAATTTTGAAACTGATTTATTTTCTATTGCGAATATTTTATATTATACAACTTTTTATATTTTCAGAGATATACTTATATATCTAACAAAATTTCTTTATACCAAAATCAATTCAAGATACATTTAAAGAATTGTAAATACACACTCATGGTCTATTTTTTCGAATTTAAAACGACACAATAACACAACGTATATAACAAACATAAAAATTTACAGTTATATTCACGTAAATCTACTTTATGTATGCTCTAAATATATATATATATATATATATATATATATATATATATATATATATATTGTTTCTAGGTTTTCTTGCATCCACCTCACTGACTGTGATATTTCCTGAAAGTGTCATAAATGAAACCCACCAAAGGACATAGCGGCAATGTCACAATGAGGTGATATATATTCTACGATACCAGATAAATATCTCTATTTTTATATACAACACTGACAAAAAAAATAAATTTTTCTTTAAGAATGAAGAAATTCCTTCTATTAATTTGCTTCTCGGTTGCTTCCTTTATATTTACTTTCTTCCTGACAGATTCTTTTTAAAAACTCGAATTTTATCAATAAACATTCTTTTTCAAATATTTCATATTACGCACACACACGCACATATATATATATATATATATATATATATATATATATATATATATATGTATATATATATATATAAGAAAAAAGTTTCAATTACAGAACAATAAATAAATATGAATAAGAAATAAATTGATAACTTTTATAAAAATGCTTTTTAAATAATGTAAATACAACAATGATATTTAATTCTATTTTTAAAATTTAATTTTCGTTTCTTTTTAATATATATAAATGAATTCATAGAAGATTTAAATTAAAAGTATATATGTAAAATTTCTATAATATAAATTCGATCATAAACTCGTATTGTTTATAAATAATAATTTGTATTTTTCAAAAACTTGGTATGGAAATAATTAAATTATTAAATAATATTGTTTATTTAATAATCAAAACTAATATTGAATTACTTTAGAGCATATTTACAATGTTAAAACAAAAAATACCATACTTTAATCAAAATATAGGATTATTAAACTATAAATATGTATAAATAATTCGATTCAATTAAATACAAATAGTTATTAAAGCGAATATTTGCACAAACAGATCAGATTTTTAATGGAAAATATGTTGATCAATTACACGTGATTTATTTTCGTGTTTTCGTGTAAATTTATATAAAATACAAATAATCGTCAATTATATATATATATATATATATATATATATATATATATATATATATATAAATAGGAATGGAATATTAATTAAATTCAGTGAACAATCATCGCTGTCTATTAATGATTTATACTCAAAAATATGCGAAATAAATGTACCATACATCAGATAATTACATTTGCGTTAATTTTCGATATTTGATAATTCCGATATGATCAAGCATCGAGTTACATTCATACGCATCCTTATAAAAGAGCTTTACTACACATTTTCATCAGCATAAAATTCACTCAAATCAATATGCACAATGCTGTTAGTATCGAACTGTCGAATTGTTTTTATACCTTTTCACATTATTTAAACATTCCGTAATCATCTGTAATAATCGTGTTTTCACGAATCGAGAATATTTGATTTTTTTATTTTAATCGATTTTCATGCTATTAAATCTCTTCTTTTAATTAGTTTGGAATTTATTTATTGTTTCATATTCGATTGATATTTATTATAAATGAAATTATTTTTAAATATGTGTAATATGAAATTGCGTTTTTCTAAATAAAAATAATGTTTTTTTATTTTTTTATATTGTAAATTAGTATATAAATAAATATATTTTTTTTAATTTTATAAATGAATAGAAACATGAAAGATTTTCATTTATATATATATATATATATATATATATATATATATATATATATATGAAAATATTAACTGAAACGCTCTATCAACATTCAATATGTAAATGTGAAAACTTCACAAGATTACAAACTCTTAAAGCTGTTACTTTCGTGTACTCAATAATCTCTGTAAACTCAGACATAAAAGCGACCAATAAAACCTAAAACAATCATGACAGTTTAAGAGTGACAAGTTATTGACACAGACCAAGGAAACAGTCAATCGCGATTTTCATAAGCTGCCAATCACCATTTTCCCTTCGTAGTATATCGTCCCCTATATATTATCCAGGACACATTTATGCAGGCCAATTTTACGGTTCTGTGGATATAAACATCCATTTTCCCCTCCAAGCATGTTTGATTACGTTGATATGCTGTAAAACATTAAGTGCCTGCATTTGAGTACAATAATTTATTTTTATTATTTTAATGTAGTATATCTATGTGCCACTGACATTTTTGTCAAATTTAAATGTTTATAATTAAATATACAACAGTAACAACAAACGAACAGTATATATATATATATATATATATATATATATATATATATATATATAAATTAAATCCTTAATGTAAAAATGTAATTTAGTTATTCTCGTTTTTATTTTTTATATTAATAATAAATATGTTTATATTTGTCAATATATGACCAGATAAAAAAGTAGTTTAAATAATAAGAAATTAGTAAATTGATATGAATTAAAAAAATCTATCAATTATAATTAAACTAAATTTGTGAAAAGAATTAAAATATAAACTTATACATATATATGAAATAAATATAAGGATTTGTTTTGTAAATGGAAAAACTCATAATTTTAATTACGAATTGAACTTAAACACTCAATCTTGACATAAACAACAACAAGATTCTTTATTAGTCATTTCCAGTAAAAAAATGGTTAACTATGTGAAAATAATTTTGTTTGTTCAAAATAACAACAATATGAAATATTGTTACGTTGACAAAACTTCAGTGCAGACAAAATAAAAAAAGGGTCAAGTGTTAATTAATTCGCATGAAGTTGTGACAAAACATTAAGTTTTCGTACGTTATGAAAAAGGGTATAATAAAAGTTGTTTATTTAGAAAAAAAAAACATCCACACATATTTATATGAACATGGTTTCTACATACGTGCTAGGCACATTCAACCACAAATACGGATATATCGTGCGCCCACAAGGGATTTTTGGAAAAGGTATTTTAGTGCAAACGTAGCAGCTCAAGGTCACAATTTTTTCCGCAACGTGTGTGTTTTTTTCCGAACGTTTTCCGCAAATATTTTTATTTAACTATTACAGGTTAAATTTTTGGAAAAATTATACAAAAGTACTGAAGAGATTATATCAACTATTTATACTGATTCATATAAAATTGATCGAATTACACATATATTGATAAATAATGATTTTTGTAAAGTAGAGAATATTGTTTTTTAGAAACAAACATTGAAGAGTAAATAGGTCATTATATATATATATATATATATATATATATATATATATATATATATATATATATAATGTACGTAGTAAAAATGAAAATAAAGACGACATTATATTAACCATAAAGAATAAAGATAACCTTATGGTCGTATTGTTAATTCATCATTAGACGCAAATTTCATTTCAAAGTTTTAAATATTCATTCCAATCAGCATCTCACTATACCCTAATGTAATTCTTAGAAGTTTGAAAGCCGAATTTATAATGTAGTTTCGGAACGTTTTAAGTCGCTTCAGTGCGGCATTTTTAAATAAAAAATTAACAATTTGGTTTCATTCAAGTGAGAATGTTCGGTCAAAGTTTGACTAAAATTTGTAATGTATTTTCATGTACATCCATGAATATATATATATATATATATATATATATAATATTAAATTATGAACTGTCATTACATAATTTGTCAATGATGTGTTATTTATCTTTTTGAAAAATAACTTAAAAATATTTTTTTTGTAATTTCACAAATTGTTACATTTTTGAGTGACCAATATTTGCCAAGTTCAAAAATATTCTCTAAATAGAAAATATATAATCTAAAATAAAAATTAACAGAGAGGTCAAAACTGAACTCACTTTTTGAATCTACAGTTTATATAAAAGAGAAACTAAGAACAGGAAGTATATAAGAAGTTATTAAAATACATCTATATAAAGGAGTTCCAAATAGACTTCAAGTAGATATACTTTGGCAAAGTAGTAAACTGACAACAAAAACAAAAATATTTACTGATAAATTCTTTAGACACTCAACACATTATATAAACCTGAATTTTTTCGTTTTGTATTTTGGTCTTTTTCGTATAACGCACGTTAGCGTCGACATATCGGAAAACTTGCTGAAGTCATCGCTATAACGATATCATCTCCTGGCATCGTTCCTGTAAGTTCTACGCAAACGTATTAAATTGTTCAGATAGCATCAGCAAGTTTTTCGAACCGTCGAAATCAACAGGGATATACGCAAAGTGACTGGATTTTAATAGTGTAAAACACTATATATTAATATACATATATAAATATATATACATATATTCATATGGAAAAATCAACAGGGTCTAAAAACTAATTTTAAACCAAAAAGTTTTTAAAAAACTGAACATTGTCAAAAATTATTTAAGGAAACTCTGTATACTTGTATATTTTCTAATATTTTATTTCCCATAGAAGTAAATTATTATTATTTATTTCTATATAAAATACATCCTCAATTTATTTTTAATTAACTAATGTTGTATTTACTTACTAAGTTTTTTTTAACAATTTACACGTTGATATATTTATTATAAAATAATTGATATTTACTGCAAAGATTGAATATTTCAATGCAAGAAAATAATATTTTATAGAGTTATATTCACAATTTCTTGAAATAAAAATCAATATTTGCCTATATTTATTTTCACTGGTTTGATATATATGTCTCTATATTTAAAAAGAAAATGCATCTTAAACAAACAATATCGAAAAAGTAAACGAAACATCCGGAAGTATTCGTGAAAATAAACTTACACTTTTTTGATAAATATTTTTTTTATTGAATAAAATACAATTCAATATTTTTCATTTATTATCTCAATAAACTCAAATTTCATCCAGAATATATTTACTGTAGCCCTTAACAATATTTGTCTTTCAATCATCATTATCTATCACATTTTATTTCTTTGCTGTTTATATGCTTTCCCCTATATGAGCATTTTTTAAGCCATTTATTCTCATTTATATATTTTTCTGTGCACGTATAACCTTAGAACGTTTTCTTTACACTGTTACAATATTTGATACAAGTTTATTTTATATTTTTTTATTTTCTAAAATTATCTTATTAAATATTTGTACAAAAAATTGTATGCAATGATTTTTTTGATCTCTTATAACTTTCAGTAGTTTTAATATGAATACTCGTTTAATAATAAATAAATCATTATTGTCTATTTGAAAAATTTATAAATATATAAACTTTTCGATGTAAAGAAAGATATCATTTCAATATTGACAGTATTTTACAATACCAAATAAAAATTATATAAAACATATTTGTTTATTAGCTCTGAACGTGATTTGCAAATAAATTCATGATTGAAATATATTTATGCGCGCGTAATTGAAATATTTATATCGAAAAAAGAACGACAGATGTTTAATCCGGCTACTGATTGTGAAAAACACAACAAACGATTTTAATTTTGTAATTGTGTTTTTTAACGGTTTATTAATTGTTCTCCGACACAACAAAACAGAACGTACGTAATTGTCAGTGTACCGATAAATACAGCCACTAGTGATTTATTGAATCAACTGATGACAATACAATGCTTATTAAAAGTTTATGTTTGATATTTAAAGCATTATCTGTTCTTGTTGATCGTATTGATATTTTTTTATACGTTGCAACTGTACTATATTACGAATGTTTTTGAGATTTATGTACATCGACATTTATATCTAAACATTAAATAATATTTGTCATTTAAATAATAATAATTTTAAAATTTGACATTTAAATACTAATATATATTCAAATATGTATTATTGTTTGAATATATAGATATAAGTATTTTTGATATTTGTCTTAAAAAATATATAAATAATATTATGATTTATTAAAAGATATAAATTATTTTATACTATAATAAATCGATTTAATTTCAGAACACATCAAATTAAATTATATCTATATATATATATATATATATATATATATATATATATATATATATATATATATATATATATATATAATATGGAGAAAAACAAGAAAGATAATGTTATAGTGTGCAATGTAACCAAAACAGATCTATTTACTATACAATATTTTATAAACGAAAGATAAAATTCAAAAAAGTGTGCACCAATAAATCGAAAAATTCAAGAACTGATATAAACACAAGAGCAATGTATCAAGTAGTGGAAATTGTACTGCAACAACAACCGTCTCGTACTACATATTCGCTAGTGATATGGTGCAGAAGGGGTTCATAATATTATGTGTGTTCAAGTCTACAAAACACTGGTGTAGGTGACTGAAGATACGGGAGAGAAGTACGAAAAATACGTACGAAAACAGTTAGGTATGGAAGATGTGAACGTTGGTGCCTTGTGTGGTGCCAGAAGCACACGCTCCCAATAACGGTGACTACCATGGTCGTAGTACAGCGTCGTATGGCATACATCAATGTAGAAGTGTGTACATACATACATATATATTGAATATTCGTGTGTGTGTTCACACTAAGTATATACGTATGTTTTTTGTATGCGTGTATGTGTGTGTGTATGTGTTAGACCGACCGGCCAACTTTGTGTGTTACGCCATTCTAAGTGTTATGGATTCCGCAGAACATATTTTTCAGTTCTATGACAAAATAAGCTGTAAGCATCACGAGAAAATGATTCATCATAGGTGGTGGCGGACAACTACCCCCACAACCAGTCGCCTCGACAAGCACAACTTGTTTTGGTTGCGTTCGCAATATGATCATATAACGTCGTTATATATTTAATCGAACATTTTATACGAACAAGAATATACGTGACAAAAGTCAGTTTGTATACAAAAACTCGACGAAGAATATTTTCAATGATCCTCGTTTTCAACTTCCTAGTATTTAGTTCCTATCAAATTATACTAACTTTATCAATCAAGAAAATTAAGTATTTTAATTTAGATTGTATTTTTTCAATAACTTAAAACGAAAAGAAATGAATAGAAAATGTAAAAGAAAAGTATAACAATTTTTTTTTAAATATATTCCATATAATTAAACTTTATTAATTTTGATTGAACTAAAATTACATTTTCTTAAAAACTTTTTCAACTATTTCAATTTACATTTAATGAACAGAAAAAAGGTCAATGTTCTATATAGTATTATCAACGATTTGAAATCAAACAGTACAACTGAAAAAATATTTAATTTTCAAACATATCTTTTCTATTCATTATCTATTCAAAATTCAGATTTAAAAATGTATAAATGATCACAACGATAAATGATATTTAGTTAGGCTTGAATATATATAAAATAAAATAATGAACACAAAGTATTGAAAACAAATTCATTTTCTATAACGACGTTAATCTTAACATAACAGATATCTTTTATGTGATAGGGGTTGTTAGACCCTAACAGCAGTTCTCTACAGGAAATATTTTATCCTTCGGAAGAGCAAAGTTTTTACGGGTAATCTTTCCTTGAATTGATATATCTACATTTAAATCTATAACAGCTTAGTGAGTTGAATTTATTTCATTTTATCTTGAGTGCCTATGATGTCAATTTTGTGAAATAATTTATAAAGAAAAAAATAATATTGTCATCTATCATTTAATATATATATATATATATATATATATATATATATATATGTCATGTTAATGTTGATAAAACTAGTACATAATACATTAAATATATTCGGTAGCATGTCAAGACACACTTTTCAATGAAATTCTCTAAGGAAAATCTAAAATTACGTGATGAACTAGTAATTAAACACCTGTGGGATTTGATAAAATAAACATTGAAGTAATTAAAAAGTACGGTGAAAGAGAAATAGTAATATATACCGAAACTACACAAATTGTCCAATCAACTGAAAGGGTGATATTTTAAAAGTTAACAATAACTTTTTATTAATTAATTAAAGTTTAGTTAAAAATCAATAGTTATAAACTTTAATAGTGAAAAAAATATATTATGTTATTAACAACAATTATTTTTTCTTTATGGTAATATAAAAGAACTTAAAATTACTGTGTAGATTCTATACGTTCCACTTGAATTTATCGATTTTTTAATATTCTACTTTAAATCAATAACTTTAATATATAAATGTAGATTACTTGTAATATAAAAATGACGATTATTTTATAGAGTTTTGTAAATATTTGTGACATATATTTCGAAAATTCACGATTCAATAGCTTTTCAAATATCAACAAACTACAGAATGTATATTATATCAATATTTAATATATTACGTGAAAAAAATAACATTTTTGAGTAGTCATTGAAACTAACTTTAACGTAAAATTATAATTTGTTGCATTTATTTTTTTAAATATTGCACGATTTAATAAAATAATACGAATTACAATTATAAATGACTTATTTATTACATGTACATGTACGTGTATATATATATATATATATATATATATATATATATATATATATATATATATATATATACTTATTTATAAATAGATGGAGAGATACATACATATGGAGGTAAATGTTGTTGTTACATACTTTATAATAACACACAGTTAAATAATAACAAAATTAATTAATTAGTTAATTAACTAGCTGTTCAATTGTCGTTATAACATACAAATCTCTAGATACACACCTGAAATTATATCAAACATAAAATCAACAATACATACATACATACATATATATATATATATATATATATACAAAATTTAAATGAAATATTATAGGGCGTAAGTAAAATATTCATGTTTGATTTACTTCTCTAATTTTGATTATTCTACTCACATACACACACACATATATTTCTTGCTTATTTTAAATGATTTATTTATTGTTTTCACGAAATCTATGACAAATTCCATAAATAAATATGTATTAGATATTGGCTACTTCAATTAATATATTTTTTTTCATATTTTGAATAGGAAAATCTATTACAATAATCATACATTATTTTATTATCAATAATTATTTTTAGAAAAATCAATTATTTTTATATACAGAAAAATGAGTTGTGATTATACATAGTAGATGATAAAACTTCAATCTTTAAGACATATGTTATATACTGTCAGCTTGAAATAAGAAAACTTTTTATCTTTCATCCGTTAAGTTATTAATCCGACATATTATCGATTTGACTACTACATTACTAGCTTAAAACACAAATACATGTATATATATATATATATATATATATATATATATATATATATATTTTGATAAATTATTTTTATCGATGACAGACCGAAATCAATAAATTACACTGACATTTTTAAATACCCCATTGTAATATTTCTTCACTGATGTCACAATGTCACAAAATTGTTTTATAAGAGTTAATTTTGTCAATTTATAATGTATGTATTTTTCAGCAATTTATTTATTTTCATACAATTTTTATTACGATGTTTATAACAAAATGTTAATCTCGATTAAAAAAATTATAAAATATTTTTATAATTAAATCGATTCAATATTTGTTTTAATATTGTGACAAAACTAATAATCAAATTGAGTTTAATTATGGTACGTAATCTGCTTTTGTAGATACATTGATAAAAAATTTAACAATGTAAAAAAAAACTTCAAATAAACTATTCCTCTTTTAAAGTTCCTTTATTCTTTTCCAAGCTACGATATTATTTACAAGAAAAAAATCACACACAAGTTACGGAATAAAGAAAAGTTTACCCTCTACTGGGAACAATAATCATTTCTTTTATGACATAGACTTCCGTATGCAAATCAATTATTTTAATTTATAACATAACGTTTTGAAAATAATAAAAAAAGTATGTTCAGTTATGTATATTATTCGATATAGATTTTTATTTTTTTGGGGGAAATTTAGATACAAATATATTAAATATAGAAATACAATATATTTGTCACATATGAATAAAAAAATATATTTTCAATCATTATCCAACTATCAGGTTATTAAACATGTGGTATAAAATCAAATTTAAATTTATGAAACATTGATCCATAGCTTAATGTACTGACCAATTGTTCTCACTTGCATGGATAAAAACATATATAATAATATTCACAAAGGCAATTATTCGAGATAGATATCAAAAATGTTGTGAATGATTCAAGATCATAATTTTCGAAACAGTAATTAACTTATACTTTTAAATGTTTATTAATGTTTTTATATACGTTTTATATTTGTATATGTATTATAATATATATATATATATATATATATATATATATATATATATTCGAAAGTAATAAATCAAGAAGTGAAATGAATGGGGAAAAAATGCAAATTTTAATTACTTCGAATAAAACCATTAATTTGTTATTAAATTGCCACATCAAGTACGAACTTCACGAATAACAATCAGATATATGCACAGCATATCTGACTTTATAAAATGAATAGAATAGCGAAAAGGGTCCATCTACCTGGTTAAACTATATCTACCCTGATTAAACAAAATAACCACCACCTTCGTTTGAATCTCGCACGTCATATAAACCACATCAGGATCTCATCCAGAGCAACGAACACAGACATAGTTCGAATCTCACTTACACATACGTGAAGCGGCCACGACGCACACAAGCTCAATAAAGCTCACCAACCGCATACACATACATAATGACACGCAAGTATGCACGAATACACACGAACGCATATGAACGAAATAAACACACATATTCGAGCCTCCATACACAATCAAACAACATACATGAACACCTTCTATACACCTACAGACACCTTCTATTTCTTGTCGCTCGGCATTGCCAGCAAAAACATATTTGTGTCCATAAATTCTCATTCCTCGGGTATTTTTATGCCTTGAATTATGGAAACAGGACGATGATATCACCAGTGGTGGTTTGTTCGTACAGTTACAGGTCGCAGGCAACTTTGTACAGAAACTCAACTAATGCACATTCCATATAGAAATCGGGATAGTTTGATATTTTTATCAACAAAATATAGTTTATCATCATTGATAATTAATCAGGGTTATAAACTGAAACTATTTATATTTATATATATATATATATTAAATAAAGTTTCAAATAGATAATTCAAATCTTTTCAAATCAATAATATATTTCAAGGGTGGCCAAGACGTCGACCGCAAAGGCTCTGGAAGTCGCCCGCGAAGCTGACGAGAACATTGACAAATTATAGTGATAAATTCATATTTCAATGCATTTTTTGGTTCAATATATTTGTGCGAATCAGCATTATCCTGCATGAATGCAATAAAAACTAAACATAGGTCACAATTATCGGATCTACATTTGGAATCGTGTGTAAGAATTATTTAAGTTCATACGAGCCAAATTTTGGCAAACTTGCTGAAACTATGCAATGCCAAGTGTCATCAAAATAAAAAAAATGTATTTTTATTTACTTTGTAATTCTTTTTTGTACAATTTGTATCCAATTTATTTTAATACAATTCTAAAACAATAATTTTTTTTCTCTATATTTTCTTGAATTTTTTTTAAAATTCAGAACCATTTCTAGAAAATAATTATTTATAGGTAATTTAATAGTAAAATGTGTTCTTTAGTTCGTGTCTTATAGAAAAAAAGTCACCAATTCGTAAGTACATTCTAAAAAAACGTAGTCGCCCTCAGGTATACACTTTCACCAAAAAAGTCACCCTCAACGTCTGAAAGTTTGTCCCCCCCCCTGATATATTCTATGTTCTCAAAATTGAGTCAATATATCACAACAAAAATCAATATAATGCAGTTACTGCACCGACGACTATTCAGCCACTATCTATTATTCAGTAGATAAAATCACTTGAAAAGATTGTACAACTTGAGAAAAAAATAAAAAAACAACATTTATTGAATTGCAATCTTCAGATAAAAGAGACGATATGAAAGTGTTCGTACATCAAATATTAATTGATACTATGGTTACAAAAATAAATGATCTAAAAAAATCTTTTTTATATTTATTGTTTGGGGACTATGGTTGATTCACTTTACAGGAATTAATTTTAACCCTAACACCACAATAGTTTAAAGTGTTCAATAATCACAGACTAGTTTTGACTTTATATATATATATATATATATATATATATATATATATATATATATATATATACTAAATTGTGTTTTTTATCCTTATTCAATCCATCTACAACTGTGGGTTGAATCTTTCTTTTCATTTCGTCATCTGGTCTGCAAGCATGAAATGTTTGCTATTATAAATTTCCACCACTTTAAATTATTGTGGTGTTGAGATTGAAATTCATTTGTGTAAATTTTTTTTATATTTAATGATATGATAATTTTCTGATACAATTTTATATTAATTTGAAAAGAGTTTATCGGAAATATATTAAGAGAAATAAATATAACAGTTTTTATTCATAGAAGAAAAATAAAGTTTTGATTTTGGATTCTGTCAAATCTTAACGAATTTACATTTTTGTAAGAGTACTCTACTCGAGCTATATCAATCGACACTAACGTAGCAACATCAAAGTAATCACTCGTACGAATTCATACTTTGATCATATTAATCCTATATTATAGACTACAGTTGATTTTCTTGAAATTATTAAATGTACTTTTTTAAAATTATTTTATATATATTTAGATAATTATTTATTAATATTAAATTAAATGACTATCAATATCCATCACTGATTTTTAATTTCAGAATTGAAACTTTTTACTTCATACAAAATACTTTAGTTATCATTTAAGAATTCATTGACTAGATATTTTCCAGTTTAATATTTTATG
>CP092097.1:4680000-4702500 GCA_029203775.1 Neoneuromus ignobilis
CCAAAAAAGTGACAGCAACTCAAGTGTTTGTATTTTAAAAAAAAAAAAAATACTGAACATTCGCAAATTTTCTATAACGAATAAATATTAAAAAAGCACATGAATCACGTAAACATACAACATTCTCATGTGTGGAATGAAAAGTAAATATTTACAGTAAATGTTTACATGTGTCAATGTGTGTGATTCCTGATCGCTTTAATAAATTCATGAAGTATATGAAAGTTGCTTAGATCGATTGAAAAGTAAATTAACAAAGTTGTGCATCATTACGTTACAGGCGTGCGTTATCACGCCCAAAATGTGTGACATACTACTTGATCAACAGCATAACTACGATTGGTACTAATCTAATATTTATATTTATTTAGGGGTCTTCTGTGGACAAGCCCAATTACAGTTGGGCACGGAATGCATACAAATATGATCGAGATTAATTAGTTTCAACAGTAGCTAGCGTACGACATATGTAGCTACTATGATATTATATGTATAGGTATATACGTGCTTTTATGAAAGTTGTATCTGTAAACTATGATAGAATGATGTTACAATAAACGCTAAGCAAACAATTACAAGTTTATAGATTTTGTTATCTATAATTGCATTATATACATAGATACTTTTTTACAATCGAATATTGTATATCTAGGTGTAAAAATATGAATTATTGTCTCCATTAAACAAACATTATATATATATATATATATATATATATATATATATATATATATATATTCTATGTCCACAACTTTTAATTTTAATTAATATTAATATTATCTCGTATATATTATAAATTTATCTACTATTGACTAACTACGTTCATTATTATTTATTTTTCTTTTATGCTTTTCTTTAATAAGTATACCATATCTACTCAATATATTATTGATTGATGGTTTATATATTTATTTTAAAGAAATAAGATTATCTGATTTTGAATAAAACCACTTCACTGTTCGTTTAAATAACTATGGATTGAGCGAGGGTTCAAAACATTAAAAAGCAATAAAATCACGTAACTTATTCACATTAATGAATCTCGAATAACTGAAACACCCACTCGTTCCTCTTTTAAGATAAAATACTAGACAGAGACGAAACCGGAAACTTTGTAACAATGACAAATAAGAAAATTCTTTAATGAAGTTTTATCTCATTACCATATTTAATTTTAATCCTTGACGTTGTTTTTATTACTGAAAAATATCACTAGTAGAAAATGACAATTCGTTGAAAATAATCACGTTTGAAAATAAATATTAATTACAGTTGATAGAGAAATAGATAAATGTTTGTACAAGGTGTTAAGATATTACATATGTATAAATGAACACGAGGCTTAAATGAACGAATAAATTTACTATAGGAACGATTATACGTGTTATCGCAAAGTTGCTCTATAATGTCTACAGACTGGACATAGCACCATTATCGAATATATTGTATTATGAGGACATTAATTCTATATTATTATATTCAAATATATATATATATATATATATGTCGGTTTATTATATTATTTTATACAATAATATACATACACCCAATTTTGGAATATAATGACATTATTTAACGACTATTTCGTTCAAACAAATATGTTATACATGTACTTTATATTATTGGTCAATTCAATAGACTGTCAAATTCATAAATAATAATATGTTAATGTTAATAGCTTCATTAAATACTTACAAACAATACAATAATTATCATTATCATATATATATATATATATATATATATATATATATAGACTATTTTTCCAAATTATATTTCTTTAACAAAATAGTTACTTGAACTATATTTCATACAATGTTAATACATATTTTTCTCTGTTTCACTCAATATTACAAAAATATTATTTTAATTCATGTACATACACACACACACACACATATGTGTATATATATATATATATATATATATATATATATATATGACAATGAGAAACGTTTAGTTAATTACCAAAAAAAAAATATAAAAATGTTTTCCACTATAATAAAACTGTCTTACTTTACATAAATGATGATTTTTTTGCAAAAATATTCACTTTGTGTGGTAAAAGTTATAATATAACGTAGAATAATAATAATTATTTTCATTTTTAATTAAAAACGTTATTAGTCTACAATGGATTATATTTATATAAATTAAATAGAATAATGACTATCACGTTTTCTCATTTGACAATATTGAATATTAAAAATATAATGAGATTATGTGATTAAATAGATCTATAAACAGTTTGAAAAACATCTAAATTACTTTATTATTTGTATAATTATTTGTATCTATTAAATTCTGTTAAGGTAGATGTTTTTATTGGAATACTTTTTTTTAGAAGAAATACGAATAAATGTTATGTCAAATAGAATTTATCTGAACAGACAGAAATATAGAATTTGAAAGAAATATCGATTATAGTCTCTATATGATTTGAAATATTGAATTAATTTCAACATGATGATTCTATTATAATTTTGAATAAAAAAGTCGTATTCAAATTGAGATATAATTGGAAATAATCATCTGAAACGTTAAGTTATTATTATATATACGTAATCAAATAAAATATAACTTTGAATGTTTCAAAAATATATCATTAGTTTGTTTTTAATATAAAACTTCCAAACTTATCAGCATTAAATTCTTATTTTCATATATTATAAAATATAAAATTTTATTATTTCTTTATTCAAATTACTCTTAGTGATTTTATTAGTTAAATTTGCTATTATAAAATATGATAATAATTATTATTATTATTTCTCATGGAAGACATATTTTTAAATAATTTCTTTTTAGTAATATAAGCTACTTTATTATATTAAAAATAAGAATAGTAACCGTTTGTGAAATCAATAGCAATGACATAAAATGTTAATAAACATCATTCAAAATATAAAAGTATTTAATAAAAAATATATATTACTTTTAGAATATGATAAACATAATATAATATATTAATATAAAATCGAAAACTACGGCTTTCATTTTAATAATCGATAATATAATAATAAAGACACGTGTCAATTCTTATGATTAAGAAAAATGTGACAACATGAACGTTATTTAAAAAAAGTGACAAATAATAAAATCAAAGAAATATATAAATAAATATTTAATAGAAATATTTTTTTGTACCAACAATAAATAAAATGACAATTCATATTATATACATATATATGTGTATATGTGCCTGTATATATTTATTAAAAATTTTATTTACATCAATTATTATTTGAGATATAATATTGGAATTCTCTTTGAAAAACACATCAATATATGAATTTTTAAGAATTGTATAAAAATATATAAAAAGCAAATCAATAACTTTTAATAATTAATGTCTTGAAAATAACTGAATATTCCAAGATGATTATTTTTGAAGAATTAGAATTCTTTGAATTAAATTTCGTCGTAATCAATTCAAAGTTTCCTTTGCTTCATACTATTCGAAATTAAATTATTTTAATATCGTCCTGAATATTTTATTTACTTCCATTGGTACAGTTTCAAAATATTGAATAAGAATTTTAACAAATAATTACTGTAAATATTTGGTTTTATGTTGTTACCAAAAATACATTTTATTTATTTTATAAAAAATACTCTATTATGTACTAATCAATTATGGGACTGGAATGTATAAATGAAAATAATTTAAACATTTATCATGTAACATACAGAATAAATTTCATTTGATTATATTTTTATACTAAATACCTAAACGAATAATAATAAAAAAGATCAATTGATTTTGTATTAATAGAATTATATTTGTATTGTTATATATATATATATATATATATATATATATATATATATATATATATATATATATTGACAAGCACGAAATGCCATTTCGAGCAAATATATGTTGTCATTACTATATTTTGTAACATATTTTCTATCGATACGATAATCTAAATGAACATTTATCGCACAGTTGTATCACTGAACCTACCTTTTAAATAATAAAACAGACCACTCCCAAGAAGTCACTGTTGAGATGTTGTAATGTTCTATTGGGAAAGACATGTTCGAATCGTACATGTCACGTAAGGTTGACAATTTCAAAGAAATGATTCTTTATTATTATTTTTTATATTTCAAAATACTGACGCACACCATATATATATATATATATATATATATATATATATATATATATATATATATATATATATACGCACACATGGATGAATGGATATGTGTATATATGTAAATATTTGTTTACATTTGTATCTAAAAAAAACTAGAGAAGCTCTATTAAAAACAGTGGAAACGAATACTTTTGACGTACTACATTACAGAAGAAGAACGTCGGCAGAAGATCATAAAAATGGTTGATGTAGGCTTCGCTCTTACTCTATATGTACAACTTTGTACTGTAGAGTACTAAAACGTAGCATAGAGTGTAAATTCGTAAAGAATTGTAATATATAACAAAAATCATACACACACAAACACACTAATGTATAAACATACATGTATTTGTGTGTGTGTGTGTTTGTAAGAAATAATTCACGAAATAAATACTTTTTAGAAAAATAATAAAATTATAAGAGAAAAATGTAACGCTTTACTACATAACAATAACAAATTGATAAAATTTATATTTTTTTATTATATAAAATGAATATTTTACGTATATTCTAAAAGTTCTAAAAAAATACAGCAAGAATTCTTTATGAAACAGTGGAACAGTTGTATTACTGATTTTAATTTATATAAATTATATTATTAAATTAAATTATATATGAAATTGTTTTAATAGAAGAATTTTCATTTTCAATGACGAAACAAATAATCATTTAATCTAATAAAAACCTAAAAAAAGAACATCTTAATAAAGAAATGTACGTAAATGAAAAACGAATATATTTTATAATAAGGAAAGATATATAAAATTTTAAAATATGTCTTTATTCGAGATTTCTTGCAAAAAGTGACACTGAAACTTCCGAATTTCGTTCTCTCTGAAATCCCTTCACAATCGTTATCATATCACACGTAAATATATCTCGTGACAAAATAATAAACAATAACAATTTTAAATAATGGCATACTTCAAAGAATATATCTTTCAGCTCTGTTATAGAAACATTTGTATTCATACAGCAAGGTTTACACGACACTAGGAGAAGGGTGCGGCGTAAAGAAAAACACGAAGAAATGTTACACCACGTATTGTCTCAATCTAGTAATATTGCGTGTAGAATACAGTGACAGCGGAACTTGTAGCAAGGTAGAGATAGTGTAGCACGTTCTCCGATTCGCTTCTTACTTCTGAATTATATATTTATTATATATTATACATGTCCGCAAAAGTCCCTTAAGTTATTAATATTTTATGTATATTTCTTTCATATTGATCGTCTAAAGCTCCTAATATAACAGTAGTAGGTTGGTTTTATGTTGGCTCAACTCAATTGCTTCGGGGGATCAACGAATATCACGTCTTAACTACAATTTTGTCATTCGTATGAGACTTAAGGCTTATTGGATTTATATACATACTTATATATGTATATAAGTATCTATATATCTACCTACACACATCAATACACACACGGATGCACGGCTTTTGTAAATAAATACAGATAAAAGAAATAACAAGCAATACACAACAAAGTTTCATCTTTGTTTACTAATTATTTATTTTATGAAATAGTTAAATAATAACATTATATGCTGTATAAACGTTAGGGAATTCAAAACAATTACAAAAATTATATATATATATATATATATATATATATATATGTATGTATGTATGTATGTATGTGTACAAATATATCGAATATATACAAAAAAACAAGTTTAAGAAGACTACTAAATTTATGTCTATTTTGATTATTCTTTTTATTTTATATGAATTCCATATATAAAACTATATAAGTAATGATAAAATAAAATTTTGACAATAATATATATATATATATATATATATATATATATAACATAAATATGATTGTTCTTAACAGAAACGTTCACAACTTTACCATATTCATTTTTGATTTGACCCAATTTTTCGGACGACGTCTAAAACATTCATTGTGTACGTGATTAAATTCTTTAGTATATCTTCGAGAAGACATATCGAACGTTATTATATAATTTATAGTATTACCTACGAATAACGTTTAATCAAATTGAATGAAATATAAATTATATTTCGAATTTATTAATATCGTTATATATATATATATATATATATATATATATATATATATATATAAAATCATATTTTTTTTAAACATCCAGACAGTCAAATATCATAAAATTTAAAAATGACAATTTGCATAAAGTAATTTACAAATGGTGCAAATACAATATTTTTATTATAAGTAATATCAATAAAATACATTAAAATAGAAATATTTTGGAAAACATATATTGTTAACTTAAGAAAATGATATTTAAAAAGTCAGTATATATATACATATACAATTATATTTTTTCTGAATAAATTTGATATATCTTACAAAAGAATTTGTTAAAAAGTTTTCTTTTGTATTATTGTAGAAAAAGTTTCTGGTATTCTTTATAAATATTTTTAGATTTTTTCAATGGTATATTACTATGTATCTGTGATGAATAATATGTAATAAATTTGTTCAATTAAAGAAATAATGAATAGTAATATTTTTATGACAATTCTGATTAAATACACTGAACAATTAAAGTCAGATGAAGTTGTTGAGAATTTTTTTGTCCTTCTATCAGAATTAATATGTTTGTATATACATTCTGCTGTTGTTTATAAACAAGCATACATAAAATATAAAATTATTATGCAGTATTATGCATAAACTGTCGCTTTTAAACAGGCGTACTAAGCCGACATTCAAACACCAAAATACACGTACTTTAACAACCACTCAACGCTATTCGAATGGTGAAAACCGAAGAACGCAAACAACAAAACAACAACAAAAACAAAGCAGCAGGAGCACAGTGCGAGATGATATAAACAGATAGAAATAGAATGTGCTCACTTGTTTCGATTTATAGCTCCCGAGATGTACGGTACGGCGCAGTACGTTCTCGTACTAGACTTTTGGCCACGATTCCATAAGCCTACAGAGTATAGTTAAATGTTGCCAGACCACACCTTCATTCAGGTATTGTGCGTTTTTCGTAAATAAGGGCATAGAGAAAATCAGATCGAGTATCGGCATACATCGTACAAATTATACGTTCTACCCCAATTCACATTAAATCATTTACATGTTTAGTCATTTGTAAATTTTTTTTAATCGAATATCAAATGAAAGAATTACTAGGAAAATCGACAAAAATATGTCTCTTTTTATATCGTCATATCATACGAATAATTTAATAACGCGTTATTGTTCTTCAGACGATTCATATTTCATCGAAATTTATTTGATTTAAATACGATTTAATTATGTTTCATCAAAGTAAAATGAGAAAGCTACTATACGAAACGAAACACAAAAAATCAAACATATGTTTTTAAAGACGAGAAGTTAAAGTGAAAACGAATTGACAAGCATTATAAGCGAGATCTGAAACGAGAAGTGACAAAATTGAACGTCTTTGAATTTCTAGTTGATTTGAGTCGTTTTCGTTTCCAAATATTATATATAAATATAAACTGGGTTGAGTCATGTATAATTCTCATTTTTACATGTCAAATTTAATTTTTAATAAAAAAACAGCAATTGTACTTTAATCAACTATATATTCGCTATTGTTTGCAATGAATTGTTACCATTACTAAGTAACTCTTCTATGTCTTTTAAATAGAGTTCCGATGGTTTTGACTTAAAAAAAATTTCGACGAACTTATGAACCTAGTTTTTATTTAAGAAATTTGTGTCCTAAAAGCGTTCTGCAGCGATCGAAAAAAATGATAATCGTATGATGCCAGGTCTGGTGAGTATTATGGGTGGAGAGATCTGACCATCCAAGCTCCAATTTTTTTTCCTGCGTTGCTTTTGCTATATGGGGTCTTACGCCGTCATTGAGAAGAACAAAGTTTTTCCTATTGACGAGCGCAGGACGTTTTTAGATCAAACTCTGATTTTCACGCATTTTTTCATTGCGGTTTAAAAGCTCAAAGTAAATAATTCTATGATCCCATCACACACAACATTATTTTTTCCCATAACGCTTGGCCTTTGGGTCCGCTTCTGGAAGCTTATCCTAATCAACCCATTGTCTTTAACGAAGAGCGTTGTCGTATTAGAATTTTTTATAAATGAATTTCACTAAAAAATTTCTAATGTTGATATTACTGAATAATATACTTAACAGTTTTAAAATATGATTCACTATTTAATTATTAATTTGAAAAATCACGAGTAAATATTTTTCGCGAAAATAGAATTTCCTAGTAATTATTTTTTTATAATGAAAACAAAAAATGAATATCAATTTTAGTTAATATAACAATCATATTCTGTTTATAAATATTAAGTTTTATTTTAAAATAAAAATTTTAAATAAAAAAGTTACTAATATGAGTCTAACAATCAAATATATATATATATATATATATATATATATATATATATATGTGTGTGTGTGTGTGTGTGTGTGTGTGTGTGTGTGTGTGTGTGTGTGTAGTATAACCGCATACAAAACCAACAACAAAAAGAGTGGACATTTAATGCAAATTTCGTTTAATTAAATAAAGAGATTGTATAATATTCCAATTATAAAAAACTGACAAACGTTAATAAAATCTTTACTCAGAGCTGGGAATAAAATCAAAAAGCTTAATTTTTATTCATACCAACAAACGGTCTGATACAAGTATATTTGTTAAACACATTTAAATTCACAGAGTATCACTGTTTTACGTGCTGCCATCTCGAAATCCTGCGGTCAAATAGCGTGCGCGTGGCTAACAAATCAGGAAATATGTGTAGGTCCTGTAATTCAGTGATCTCGCAACAAATTCAAGACAAAACCACGTCCTATATTCCAAATACAAATAAATATAACTATTAAATGGCTCCGTTTACAAGAGCCACAAAATGCGGTCGGTTCGTATTATATATTATTTGACTGACGTCGATGGATATTCGTTGTTAGTTGAATTTCTAAGTCAAAGTGTTTATAATAGGACATCAAGAAATAACGTATGATATTTGAATAAAATATCGAGAGTTTAACATAATAGTACAAATGAATATATGACATACAATGGCAAATCACTCGATTATCATAATAATTTATAAACACGATATGTTATTATCAAAAAATATATTTACAATTATGATCGATTTATTTATTTATTTATATATACATGTATATATATATATATATATATATATATCAGATTATGGTGATTTTATAACATTCTTATTTGTATAAACATTATTAGAATCATTTCCCTCGAAACAAATTTGAATATTATAATTTTTTAAAAAAAGGAAACAAATTGAATTCAGTTATAAATTTATTACTATTGTTCATGCAAATTCGAATAGGAAACCATTTTGCAGTAAATTAAAAGAAAATAAAATCATTTTTCTACATTTAAAATGAAAATCGCTTAGTTATAAAATAATATAAAGCTAACTCATTTTCGTAATAAATTATAATATAAAATCTTTAGAAAAATTAATTTTAAGACAATTATTGACTAAGTTAAAATATTCCAAAATAATTTCATATGATAATATTGATAGTAATTAAATATCAAGTTTAAAACAAAAAACTTAATATAATTTAAATTTATTTTATATTTTCAAAATAATGAAGATAATAATTAAAGAATTTATTAATCTAAAGAATAAAATGAAATGAAAATAACTCAAGAAGAGAATATTTTATTTTCAACAAAAGAAAAAAATTTTAAGAGAAAAACTTAATGATTTACTAGATAACAAAAAAACACATTTATGAAAAAAAACTTACAATTTATATCTTTTTACTGTACAAACTGAATGTTTTATGTACGTGTAAAAAATTATAAAAAAATATATACAACGAGAATTCTTCACAAAACTGTGAAACAGGTATATTAATTTTTAAAATTTAATGAAAAGATTTAAAACTGAATTTAAAATCAAACCAACGACCTGTTCACAATAAAGCTATATATCTACGTCTATTGAATCTACTAGTATTACTTGTATTTGTACAAACATGTAATCACTATCTAGAAGTGTTGAGGTAAGCATACACGCTAAGTTTCATTAAAATTCGATTAGTAATTTTGACGCTAGAGTAATTACAGACATACATTCATACATACATTCATTCATTCATATGTAACTACAAACAAACAAACACATGCATACACACCTGTATTCCCTTTCGTTTTACACGTATTCAACGCTACTGAAGCTGTAACTTCATTAAAAACTCGCTATCGATTTTTGGGAAGTTAAATATGTATAATATTACATATATATTATATATGTAGAGATATAATAAATTTCGAATAATATTACAATATTTTTTAAAGTTAAAATATAATAAAAATCATAATTAACCCGATACGAAATCAGATAACATTTTATAAAGTTCTCTTATAATGAAACTGAAATAAACACAAGTGAACAAAAAAAAAGGAAAATGAAAAAAATATAATTTCCAAAATGAATTAAGATAATTAACAGCTTTATTGCACGCTAATTTCTTATATAATCAGATAAATATGTTTAAATAGTTTTATCTGAAAGCTTTTCAGTTATAAAATAATGATTTGTTCATTTCTGGTGAACGTGAAACGTAAATAAACAGTAATCGAAAATCTGAAAATAAACTGCTGTCAAAATTTAGCATATACTTTTACTTAATGAGCCAACCACTTATATCCTATCGCCACTTAAACTGCTATAGCCTTATCATCTTGTCTAGATTGATTTATTACTGTTATGAATTTATTTTATTCTCCGCATTTCACATCCACTTAACATCCACTACTTATCCAATATTCGATAACTTTTGATTTTCAACAGACTGAATGATTTAAATCACATATTTCAAAGCAATTATATATATATATATATATATATATATATATATATATATAAAACGTGTATATATATTTGTATAAAAAATCTTCACATCATTAAAAGTAAAAAGTTCTATTTCAAAATAAATAAATTATAACTACTTAAGTCGAAAATATATAATAAAATGTATATTATAGGTAGAAAGTTTCTTGAAAAAAAAATATACTGGAAAATATGAAATATATTAAAAAGAAGAAATAAACAAAAATAATAATAATACGAAAATTACAAATCTAATAAGTTACAAAGTACTTTTATCTAAATTAGATGATTGATAGGAAACGAAAATTATGAATACATAAATAATTCCAACTGAAATAAACGATTTGTTTTATTTAGAATAAAATAAAAAAAATACTTGGTAAAATCGTACGAATGTAAAAAGCTATATATATATATATATATATATATATAATAAATAAAAAGAAAACAACTTAAAAAACACATGCAAACAAATAAACGGACATTTTTATACTACTAACACGATTTCAAAAACAAATAAACAGAATAACAAACTTATCGAAAAGTTTGAAGAAAAGCTTTGTAACGATACAATCGGAACGTGAGAGGGAACATACATCTTTAGTAAAAGCAGGACACTTCGGCAAGTTGTAAAACCTTAAAAGGTTCGCGTATAATGAAGTTAAAGGAAACGCATCGTAAGCTTCAACATGTATACAAAAAGTCAACGGAGATTTAATTGATTTTTCTCGAATTCCCACATACTGAATACGTACGAATATAATAGTGGAAACAAAATAACGAGACGATTTTATTTATTTTTTTTACATACACATATGAAATAAGTTCGATCGTTTTGATTAAAATAAACGAATTAGAAAGAAAAACGCCGTGTGGAGAACAACGTATGATGTATTGGTAAACAAAGCGTTGTACAGAAGAGATTTAAAAATGCTTTGAAAATTCTATTACTGAAAAATACAAAGTGATCGATAGTTTTAAATTAAAGAAAATTACAGTTTAAAATCTATTGACCTGAACTTAATTTTATCGAGAACATACAAACAAAAATGCCTTTGTTTGCATAATAATCTATTTTTCTTTAGTAACGTTGAAACAACTATTTTACTATTTACAAAATAGAAGAAATTGAAATATATATATAAATTCTTATACAACAAGATAAAACATCAAATAGTCAATCCTATTTCTTTATCTCATTATTCACAATATTTAATTTCAATATATATTAATATTTTCATAGAAAACAAGAATATATGCTCTTATTGTCAAGATATTTTTATTTCCTAGCATTTCAGTGCATCTTTTTTACACTAATCAATAATATTTGAAAAATTTTCATTATATTTTTTACTATTATGAAATCTGTACGTAAAGTTACGTTTCTAGGAATTCGTCTCTTTTTATTAAAAATCATTTCATTATATTTTATTTATAATATTGTTGTAAAAGTTTATTTCAATATTTCAGAACTTAATTAAAACAGAGCCATTAGGTCTGAAACTAAGTCTCATGTAGAAAAAAGAAAACAAAATCAGTTTGTTTTACAAATTACATATTATGGTACAGAAATGTCTTTTTACGTTACCTTTCATACTACTCTTTCGCAGCCTTAATACCATAACAGTCGATCGGATAAAGGAACAACAATATTTACGCAACAATCTGTACACACTTGTTCATATTACACCAACAACGTGTGTATGTGTGTATGTTTATATATATATATATATATATATATATATATATATATATATATATATATATGTTGCAAGGGTTTCTGCAAAGACAACAGGCTGTGACCAATTCTATTCTCAACTTGTTTGATAGTTAACAAGTAAGTGAGTGAGATAAACTCTTATTAAAGTATATACACTCGAGTGAGATATAAGTAATTTAACAAAGAACATTATATACTGAATACAACGAAATGGTGTTTGTAGAGAAAACGCTTGGAGCTTTGAGTTAACTGCGATGAGAACTCGAATTTATTTAGAACAAATGTCATTGTCGCCTGTTAACAACAGTTAATCGTCGTAAATATAGAACGTGTGTGTTATTGTCGACTTCAGTGATATGAAATAACGTGGAATTTATAAAGTGTCGATGTTAAAATGTTCAATATGTGACATGTCTAGTCTACACATTTTTACTATTATCAATAATAGATAATCGGTTTTCAAATCATTTCGAATTTAAGATCAAAATGGATAAAATATCAAACTATTTGTCAATTTTATTTAGTATAATTCATAATACTATTTCAATAACTTAATTTGCAATATTTTTCAATATTCACACGAATCAATTTTTCAGTTCTAATTTTTAAGTTTTCAAATTATTTTTTAAATAACATTTTATGTTTTTTTCTAACTTATTCCGAATTTTTATTTTATATATAAAATATAAATACACATATGTACCAATTTATATATATATATATATATATATATATATATATATATATATATAACAAACTTAAATCTAACCAGGTGATTATAATCGTTCTTGAGCATTCCACGAGAATATGCTTTCGCGAATCCTTCATAATCCTTTAGAAATTGCTGTTAACATTCGGAATGGAAATGTGTGTATATATATTTATATACACATGTGTGAGTTTGTATGTCTCTCTCTCTCTCTCTCTCTCTCTATATATATATATATATATATATATATATATATACAACTATATAGAATACATAAATTAAATAATATCTAATAAGAGTAAATAATTTATTTAACAATCATAGAATCTGAAACATTACAAATGCCAACAAACAGATGATTTTTTCGAAAATTAATATCCGAAGTGAACACCTGCATAAATAATATTGTATAGTCGACTACATAAAACAGTCACAATGATAGGGCGTATCCTAACGAAAATGAGAAGGTAGATGTATAAATTCGTGTAATGATAATTGGCTTCATAATGGGCAATTCATTGCGAGTCAGAAGTTATACTAAATCTGAACACAGTTTGCTTTGATTTATAAGTCATGATTTGGAATTTGGAAATATTATTTCAATGTTCACATATATATATATATATATATATATAAATGCTCGAAAAATATAAACTAATATGTATTTTAAAATTGGGTCGTCGTTATATATCGTTTCATTTTAAATGTATGTTTTATACAATTTGATTAAATTATCAACATGTTAAAAGTAAAAATGAAAATGCATTTCCCATGTTTTCTGTACTGCTATTAATATGTTTACATTTCGTAATGAATTTAATTAGTATACAATTTATATATTATTTGCAGGTAAAATGTTATATAATTTTTAATAATACACTGTCTCTATTAAATATTTAATATACCAGAAAATTATTTCTAATATTTCAAATCAATGTTGATTGATATAAGTTGTGTAAATATTTTATTTATAAGTTGATTTATTTATAATTATACTTTGTACATAAATATATTTTTTAATTAGTAATATCTTTTAATTTATTTCACAGTTTTCGCCAGACAAATCCATTTTTAACAGAATACCATTACTTTTTTAATAAAGGATAACGTATACCACAAGTTGGATTTACCTTCGTAACATATTGGTCAGTAGTACAACATGTTAGTTCTTGGTTACAACTTTATTTTCTTAGTTCATATGTTCGACTTAGATGCAGTAAAATTCCACACCTATTATTTTTTATATTTAATTTAACATTAAACTTTGAAATTAATTAATAGTATTTTTATTGAAATAAATTACTTTATAATTATACAACGAATATATATATATATATATATATATATATATAAATATGTATATAAAGATATTTATTGCAATTATATTTTGAATAAGAAATAAAATCATTTAAAAATAACTTTAAACAATTACTTAATGTGTAAAATAAAATAATGATCTTTGTTTATGTTAACACAAACTACGTTCAACAGCAATGTTCAAATTTTAAATGTTTCATTTAAACTCTACTTTTATATTAAATTTTATATTCATATATAAATAAATATTTTCTTTTAATTATTTTTTTATTACTGAAACATGAAATTTATCTCAATAATATTCATTTCCTTTATTAACACACACACACACACATATATATATATATTTATATATATATGTATATATATATATATATATATATATATATATACACACACAGACACACACACACACACACACATATATATATATATATATATATATATATATATATATATATAGTTGTGAATAAGGTACGTTTACATGAGAGTATGTATATATTTAAATTCATTACGAAAACTCCATTAATAGGATAACTCATCCCTCATTATTCGTATGCTTTTTCTCGTTAAGGAAAGGTCAATTTCATTGGGATTTTCTTCGTAGCAGACTGTTAATTAGGAATAAAAACGGATTACACTTCTCTGTTAAAATAATTGCCGTCAAGTAGTATCTCTGTAAATATATATTTAATGTTTGCTATAACTGAAATATAATATTCACTAAAAATTTAAATATATATATATATATAAATGTATGTACTTATGTATGTGTGTATGTACGTTTATAAAAATGTATAATTAAAGACAATTAAAAATAAATAACAGTACAGCCCTTTTTTGTACAGAGAATCAAAAAGACGGTTCTTTTAAATATTTAAACCGAAAAATGAACTGGATTTTTATTTATGCATTCGTCTTGTTCATTCATTTATTTCCAATTAATTATTAAATCTCGTTACATATTTCATAAAAGCAACGTCTTTGATTAACGTTTTAAACAACACTTAATTTCAACCCGTCCAAATAAATATTACGTCTGGAGAAAAAAGTACTGAATCGATATTTTAAATAAGCGATTACATTTTTTCCATCTAGAGATTGATAATAAATACAAGCGTAAATGAAAAGTTTGCAGACATCATCAATAACACTGCACGCGAATAATGTTTAGCATACCGTTACGAAACATTTTCAATGAAAAATGTAAATAACATGAGTTTTTTTTATAAAAAATAAATAAAAACTTCAACTATGTGCCATTTAATTTTCACCTTACTTTTAATTGCAGTCTATCTATATGGTGTAATCTCTTTGACATAACCCCTCGTCAAAAATTACTGGTGTGCAATGATAATTATATTTCGATTTAAACTTAACAACAGATAATTAGTTTCAAACTCTATTATTACTTTTCGAACAAATTTTGAGACATGCCTGTTATTTACATAGAGAATGTAAATTGTTTCCATAATATTGTTGTCAAAGTGCATAAAGCAAAAAAAATTTTCACACACACATTTATATCTATCTATCTATCTATCTATCTATCTATCTATCTATCTATCTATCTATCTATCTATATATTTATATATATAAATATATATATATATTTATATATATATATATAATTATTCTGTGGTTACAATAAGTAATTGTTATTTTGAATAATTTACAACATTAAAAAATATTATATTTAGATAATATATATATAATTATTCTGTGGTTACAATAAGTAATTGTTATTTTGAATAATTTACAACATTAAAAAATATTTAATAGAAATCGAAGATTTTTAAATAAATTAATAAAAATATAAATGAAAAAAATGATCTCATTAAATAATATGAAATATGAAAATATATAAATTGAAAATGTATGGGACATGATTATGATAAGAAATTGAGAAGCTTATAAATAACATAATATGTATTTACATTTACACAATTTGTAATTCATTCATAATGTAGTTAATGCCACTTCTTCGTTTTAATGTCTTGTTAACTGTGTAAATGTTAATATATGTAGCTTATTTCGTTTGAAAGTTCTGTAATTCCTTTCCCTTGATTCGTGTTGTATATAATTTATAAATTACCAACGGAATAATATTATTCAAAGGGTATGATAATTAACATCGTCGAAGAAAATATGAATACTTTGTATTTGTTTCACAATAAAATGATTGACTTACAACATTTGTTTTGTGACGTTACTAAAATCAAAACAAACTGATACTTGTTAGAGAACGATCGAACAAAACCAGATGTTGAAAATAAATGTGAAGAAAAAAAGCTCTTCAATCACCAAACGCGTATGTTTTGTCGACAGGAATGAATGTAGTTTTAGTAGCACTAAATTCATTAAATGGATCAAGTTTAACGTTTATCATGAAATATAACAAGCTGCCACTGGCGTATGTACATAAACACAAAGTTATCAGACTGTACGTTGTTTTAGATATAATTCCTAATGTGTGATTCCGCTCTACAAATCCGTAATCCATGGGACTCACGTACTCCTACATGCGCTTCCCTTTTCGCTCTAGGGATTTTTCCCAAAACCATCTTGTATCTTCGTTTATATGTACACAAGACATAAATAAATTAAAATGTGTACTCAATGCATGTATCATATCAAAAGACTATAGGAAAACATTATGATAGCCGTATATTACGTAATAAATCACATACATACAACTTTATCGACACGAGTGCTTGAATCAAGTCTCAACACATTCAAGCTTATTCTATAGTAAATAATTGTAATCGCATTTTTTCAACTTTTATTAGACCTCATCATATACAAGCTTTATGATATTTGTTAACTAAAACCAAACTACATTTATACATTTTTATATGAGTGAAAAAATAATTCATGTTTTAATTATCAAATAACAAGTACGTTTTATATTCACCATAGCAAATGAAAAACAAAAATATAATTTACAAAGAAATTGTATACTTAATTTTTATTTTTCTAAATTTTTTACGAAAACAAACATTTTAAAAACATATACACTATTGAATAAAATAAGGAAAATAGATAGAAATTGAACTTAGTGACCTTTCAGTTACTTTAGACTTCTAACTATGATATCTAAAAGTATAAACATGTGGATACATATAAACATATATATATATATATATATATATATATATATGTGTGTGTGTGTGTGTGTGTGTATGTGTGTGTGTGTGTATGTGTGTGTGTACATGTCTTTTGAAAACATTTAAAACGTTCATCGGATTTCTTTCAAATTGATATTGCTGATAAAAAAGACATTCATCAACCCTTAGGTCGAGCGATTTTCATACGTTCCTCTTTTACAGAAATAGAGAAGAATTTAGCCAATACCAAAAAAACCTTTATTTATTCGAAACCATCTAAATAAACCCTATAAAATTAGACTATAAAATTTTAAAATATATCTCTATTTATAATATATGAGCCACTCATTAGCCAACTCGATCTACTTAACAAAACAAAACATAAAGCAATTGATAAAATAATTGACATTCTTGTTTAAAATTCTGTTTTAAAATTTCAATTCAAATAAATATTGTGGAATGTATTATTACAGATGTATCTTTTAACTAATGACATTAATAATGCATAAAATAGAATATCCTTAGAATATTTGTTACCATTTTAATATTTTTTACAGAACAAAGAAAGCTAATCGATTTCGTAAGTGAAAATAAATGTTTTATTTGAACCAAGCATATATATATATATATATATATATATATATATATATATATATATATGAATATTTAATGTATTTGTTTATATAATAAAAACTTTTAAAAATATTAGTACATTACAATATATGTATTATAAAAATATAATTTTATAATTTGAATTATAATTCCTATAATTGTAAATTGAAATTTAAAAATATTATTACCTTATTACTGCACTGTTTTGGTACATGTCAAAAATTCGTCTATCTTCTTAATATGTTTCATTAATATTCGTTTTATTATTTCACTAATTCACAGATATTATTAATTATAATGTCATTATTTAGAATGTGATTTTGAAAAAAACATTTATATAAATTGATTTAAATTCATTTACTGTAATTGAAATAGAACTATTGTATTTTAAATCAAAATGTTTCTTGAAAAAAAAATGTTAACTGACAAGTTATACAAAGTTAATCAACATCTAAAAGCGCGAAACAAAAAAAAAAAAGAAAAAACAGAAAAAAAAAATAAAGACAAAAAAAAAAATTTTACACTTCCACACACACAAATACATACAAATACCGAGCTTGGGAGGGCGGGGAACCTTCATCGTACATGGGTCAAAGTGGTTTGGTTTTTAGTTTTTAGTGTTTGTTGTTTTCTTTTTTTGAAATTTTTCCCAAGTTGCGCTCAACATCTAAAAGCACGAAACAAAAAAAAAAAAGAAAAAACAGAAAAAAAAAATAAAGACAAAAAAAAATAATTTTACACTTCTACACACACAAATACATACAAATACCGAGCTTGGGAGGGCGGGGAACCTTCATCGTATACTTGGGTTTTTTAGTGGTTTGGTTTTGAGTTTTTAGTGTTTGTTGTTTTCTTTTTTTGAAATTTTTCCCAAGTTGCGCTCAACATCTAAAAGCGCGAAACAAAAAAAAAAAAGAAAAAACAGAAAAAAAAAATAAAGACAAAAAAAAAAATTTTACACTTATACAAACAAAAAAATACCGAGCTTGGGAGGCGGGGAACCTTAATCGTAAAAAGTTTTTAGTGTTTGTTGTTTTCTTTTTTTGAAATTTTTCCCAAGTTGCGCTCAACATCTAAAAGCGCGAAACAAAAAAAAAAAGAAAAAACAGAAAAAAAAAATAAAGACAAAAAAAAAAATTTTACACTTCCACACACACAAATACATACAAATACCGAGCTTGGGAGGGCGGGGAACCTTCATCCTATTATACAATTATCATTTTGTTTTGCTAATGTTGTCATTGACGAGTTGCTGCTACGGACCTGTGCTCCTTGCACCTCCGGTTTGTGTCAAAACAAGCGTTGTCATCGTTGCTCTCGAGTAAGTTGTTTCCCTGCCAACCTCCCTGTACCATCCACGTCACGTCTTGTTCAAAGACCGAGGAACTGGCTCAGTCATCGGCAAGTGGTCACTGTTCTTATTAGACCCACAACTTTCGGCATATTTCTTATTTTAGAAATTTCTGATTGTATACCGTTGAATATCTGACTGAGTTTAGATGCTTGGCTTCGATGATCAAGTCGCCCCTAATATGATATGATCGAGTATTGTGGTAACTGTGCAGCAACATCTTTCCGTGCTGTCTTTCCATATGACTCGCCGGCAAACCGTGTGCACTAGGGCAGTGAAGTAGATCACTCGCCATGACAGCAAATCATAAAAATAATATTACTAATGATAAATTATATTATATAGAGGGCGCCAATAGTCAAGTGGGTGATTTTTTGTTAATACAAGTCTAATAAAATTAACTGTTCAGCCAAAAAAATATTGACGATCAAAATCGTTTTTTTTTTTTAGTTGGGGGGACTTTAATCCTATTGGACAAGATCACTGTTTTTTTGGAGTTTTTTGAAGGGGTTTTGGGTTTTTTGGGGTGCTGGGGGGTTTGGAGGGTTGGGGGGGGGGGTTGTGTTTTTTAATTTTTTGTTTATTTGTTTTTGAAATTTTTCTTAGATTGCGCATAACATGACTAATAAAAATTATATTTTAGACCAACTCCCAATAGCGCAAAAATTAAAAATTAAATTAAATTTATAAAAATATAAAAAAATGACGAATCATTGACTTTATAATTGACGATATAATTATTGACCATTATATAATTATTGACGATATAATTATTGACGATATACTATATAGAAGGCCTCATTAGTTGGGTGAGCGATGACGTTTCAATAATGAAGATTGAAATTTTGGTAGGTTGATTTTTAATTTGTACATTTTATTATTGTGTAGTATTTTATTTTTATTTTTCTTTAGATATCGTTTTTGATTTCTTTGTCTGAATGACGTATTTCGAGTGTCATCAGTCATCAATCATTGGCCATCGATCATCGGTCATCAATCATCGGTCTTTGGTCATCTTTCATCGTTCATCTGTCATCGATGGACAACGCAGGATAAAATAAGGCCAGATTATTTTATTTTATTACCGTTAAAACTGTACACGTATCGCAAGTTCTCGTCCTCCCAAATATATAGAATAAGTTTCATCGGAGATATCGTTTTATTTTTGGTCGATTAACTATTAATTAATTGTTCTTTTAATTAAAACGATATCATGATGTATATGTGTTTTATGTATATATTTTTTTGTATATTTTCGTACAAATTAAGTTGATTCTTAATTAACGGTATTCGATATATAAGATGTTATATTGAATGATCGTTGATTTTGTTATCGACGCACGGAGCTTTCGGGGTGGATGAAGTGCTGTGAAGCGAAGTTGAAGCCTCGACTCCACAATTTTTTTACACATGATTTTCAGCGTTAGAACAGGCTGCTCTTGAGCAGTGGTAGATAGGGACGCATATATTAATCCGCTTTACGGGTTTTATATGTATGTTCACCTCGGTATGGTGTCGATAGGCGGGACCTCTTCGTTGAGCTAACGATACAGCTCCACGAAGAGAATCCTATAGCTAATATGTTTTTCTATTACATGATTTTCAGGTTCTTACATCGATGTTAATTTTAAAGTAATTCTTAATTTTTTTAAAGTAGTTTTTCATATTTTTTTAAAGTTATTAATATTTTAATTTTCATTAAATTGTTTGCTCCTTTTTTTATATAACATTAACGTAGTTTATTTCCTTTTACATTTTTTGTATCAAATTCAGTAATAATTTTAAAGTAGTTTAATTTGTATTTAATGTCAACTGAAATCATCATCAACTTGAAGACAACGTGCTGCAGCTTCTTCAGGGGCAATGGAACAAATAGTACCATTGTCCAAATATTATATAAATAAAATCAATATTATTATTTCATAATTGGTCTTACATACTGAAGGTGCCAATACAAGTGATAACGAGTTTTGGAATCTTGTATGCGTTATTCATTATGATAATAACGATTTTGATTTTAAAATGTCCCTTTTTGAACTTGCGCTTGCATTGTGTACAGTCTTTTATCGCATGATTTTAGTGAATACATAAAATAGCTGAAGATTAGTAAGAAGAAAAATGAATTATTTATAACTTTACTTAGGGGTGTTTTAATTTTACTGTATGTTTTAGATGCGATGGTTGATGGAAAAATCCAAATTAACAGATTTCTATAATAGAATTACGATAGTCGTGAATTGTATATTTTTTAAATCGATCAATAATTAAATTTCTGATTAGATACTATTTTTTCCTTTCGTTAATTATTATACATAATTTTTTCAAAATTATTCATTGTATTAATTCGATTGATTTTTCATCTATACACCGTACTTATCCTTCTCGCTACTGAGAATCTAAAGAAATTAACATAAATGAAGGGATTACGTTTCTTCTCGGGTTGGTATTAACACGAAAGAACAATTTTCAATGCAAATTGATTCTACTAATATAACATTTGACTATTTCAGGAAAATGTAAATATTTTTAATATAAATTATCAAAACTATAAAGATTTGTCATAAAACAAATTTATTAATAAAATAAAAAATAAGAAGCAAAATTTGGGACATTAAAAATATATTTATACAGATGTACACCTAATAAATAGAGTCCAAAATATAAAGGAAAAACTATTAGAATTTTGATAAAAT